>OMOT01029390.1:0-19623 GCA_900312575.1 Acanthochaenus luetkenii | reverse complement strand
GTCTATAGGACAACGTCGACTATGAGGAGGGTGAGCTAAAGTGTTGTTGTTTTACCTAACCAAAAATGAGACTAAAAGACTGTAAGACTGTATGTTGCACATAGAGATTACACATCTCTGGACTATATCGTTGTACTCAATCCTGCACAGGAGTCAATTTAGTGCAAAAGACAAATTAGTAGCTAACTAATTCATGCATAATAATTCACGCTCACAGCAAGTATACGTTGTTATATACGCTTACTATGAATGCGTGTTTTGTTCATGCTATTTATTTGTGCCATTTCACATTGCTCTTGCAGTTATCTTCCTGCTAGTGTTGTTTGAAACGGGACCAGAGGGAGTTATTGTAGTGCATTACAGCCCCGGTTGTTATAGTGATGTGGGAGATGCCAGGCTGTGCAGGGAGATGGTGAAGGAGGGGTTGAGGGCCGTGCCAACTACAAAGAGCTTTATGGCCCAAGCAAGTTGATTAATGCACAAACAAATAAGCAGTTTGGCGCTAGGAATTCTTTGCGAGCTTAGAAAAATACACAGTGTAGTCCCCTTTTTATAGCTCCTTGTTTTCAAAATGTACTTCACTCTGAGCAAGCAGTAATAGCTATCCTTTTTGTACGATTCTGCAGTCATCCATGCTGTTTATTCCCACTGCACCAACTTGTTTTAATGACTTCCCAAGCAGGCCTTTACACTTGAGATGAACAGATTGCCCTGGTGTTTCCATCATTATAATTTTAAGACTCCTCCAACAGGTCAGAGTCCTCTGTTCTAAAGGGTTCCGTCAAAAATGATACGGTAGAAAGTTACTCACATTTTCAGCAAATTAGAAGATAATTTATGCAATAGGCTATTTTCTCTTTCACGCACAGTTGTGATTCTTTCCCATATGATGATCATACTGGAAATTAAGTAGAGCTTTTATGTTTCTGTAGCTTATGAACTTATTCTACTTACAAAGTCTCCTTCCGGTTGTACCTTAGCCCAGGGAACAAGCTCACTTTCTTCCTAACTCCAACCCGTCTGTCAGTCCAGTGACATGTGTTGACTAAACTCTACTAAACTTACAAAAGGGCCTTTACATCAGTGAAATATTGTGTTCAATGTTCTACAGTGCAAAAATGTGTTAATACTTTTAGAATTGGAGCATTATCAATTTTTTGGCTTGAACTCTTTAAAACCTTTCTGTTTTCATGGTTTCTTTAATACTGATAGAGTAGCATTTTTGTCATTGTTTTAGTGCTGTCATGTTTTGCTGTGGACAACAAGGCTCAGTAGTGTTTTGTCCTTCCTGAGCTCTTTACACTGTGTAGTGTTAGATTTCTGGGTGACTGTCTCTATGACAATCCACAGCAGATCAGGTGAATGAGTGGCTGCCTGTGTAAGAGTGGGGACACTCCCTGGTTGGGCCTGTACCTGTACTTCCCACGCTCTGTAGAAAGGGGCATGGCTTATTCCATTCTGCATTTTTCCACTCACTCAAAAAAGGAGGAACTATGTCACAGAAAAATATGAGATTTCAACCAGGAGACTCAAGTAGTAGCCTACACCTTGTTAATGAGTTCACCTGAGTTAGACATGACATGTTGCCCCATTTCAAAAATAATTTCATATACTGTGCAACCCAGTCCCATAAAGGAGAACGATTGTTGGTTGGCTACTAATGTTAGTGAATCTCTCCTTTACCAGACTTATGGCCTCTTTGGTGCGCTAGCCAATGGACTAGGCTGATCTCTGTAGTAATGCATTGCATTACTGTACAGTTAAAATAATATTTGTATGTAGTTTTAAATTGACACCAGATGAGGTGCTGCATTTCTCATAGACTCTTATCAGTCAAATTTAGCCCATGTTATCTCATCCGTCACCACTCCCAAACTATAGAGTGCACATAGGCCAAGTTACCTCCTGCAGTCAAATACTGTAGGGTTGCTTACAAGCCTACGAGTGTCACTCCCTGTCAGTGCTGAATAGCCTAGTTGTCTCCCTGATTAGGCAATGATGTGTGGATGAAACCTGTCCGAAACACAGACTGGTAAAGCTTTGTTAATCAGATTAATACTAGGATGTAAAAGGAGTAAGCTACACACGCACACACTCCCACGCACTGTCCCCTCACATACTAGACTGGGCCTTCAGCGTCTCCTTGCAAGCCCTTGGCTTCGGGTCTCGGCCCAGGGAAAGGCTGTGAGCTAACAAAAACCGGGGCAAAACATATATTTCAACATGGATTCAAATATGTAATACAGAATATTGTCAGGTGGTATATTGCCAGACACTCACACAACCTCAGAAGTGGACCCATCCACTTGCAAGACAAAATAAATCAAGCATTTCTTTATTTCCAAGTACTTAAAGGGCAAGTTCGCTATTTTGGACCTTAGACCCTATTTGTGGACTTTCTACCATGCAACTGACACATAATTTCACTGATTGGTTCAGTGTTGAGCTTTCTACAGTTTTCCTGCCAGGCTCTCACTGGGATACAATAGAAGTCAATTGGGCAATCTTAAATGCTTTGGAAAAACTATGATAAATGTGCTTTACGAGACGTATGCTCTCCTGTGAAATGTAGGCTATCACAAACCGAATGTTGAAACAACAATTTCGCCGACCGCACTTCACTCTGTAAACATCCACATTCTAGCTACATTGTAGAGACACAGTATTATCCAAATGATATGGATTACTTACGGAAATTGAGAGTTGTCCGTTCTGTCCCTCCGGCCTGGGCCTCTTCCTCCAATTTATTGAAAACTGCCCGGTTTGTTAGCGCTTGAAAGTCCATGGCATTCGGTAGCAACAGATCCCACTCCCTACAACACAAACTTTCCTCCTCACTGGGCATGTGCTTGCATCTCTTACAAGAACACCAAAAGTCCCCTGAAGTTCTTCATCTAGCCTCGGCCGCAACTTCGCATGGCTGCTCACCTTCTTCAGCCTCGCTCTCTTCTCAAACATCTCTTGGAGTTCCTTGTCCGTGTATTCTGGCTTAACCTTGTAGCCAGTGCCGTCAAAGTGAAAGTAGAATTATTTGTCTTCGTAATCATTATAAGAATCCATCGTCCAAGTTATTTGTGCTAATAGCCTATGTTTCTGCAGGTAAACAAACGCAGGCTGCTCACCTAGATACAGTTTTGTAAATAGACCTGTAAGAATACACCATGAGCTCGTTTTTCCAAAGCATTTACGATTGCCCAATTTACTTCTATATAGCTCAGTGAGAGCCTGCAGGAAAACTGTAGAAAGCTCAATACTGAACCGATCAGTGAAAGTATGGTCTCTATGTATCAGTTTCATAGTAGAAAGTCCGCAAATAGGGTCTTAACTATTTAGCAGAACCCTAGTTACACATACTGATTGCCACTACTCTAATCAACCTGTAACGTCTGTAGAACATGGTGTGGTGCTTTTTTTTTAGGACATCCTGGAAATCCATCTTCCTTGTAGGTTTCAGTCATTGAGGCAAATATACAACCAGTAAAATGACAGCTTTACAAAGGAATGTTGGTACTGTTCCAGGGTGATTGTGTCTGTCTCAGAGCTAAGCCAGAGATTGGAAAATGACTACAAAGCTTAATTTGCGTTGATACTCCCTGTCTGGCGGTATTTTTTATGTAATGCTCAGTTCATTTTGGCCTAATTAGTTTCATCCCAGCCTCGGGCAGGACATACCGCCGCAGAGTTGAACTGTGGGCTGGAGTTCACTAATCATTATGCATTTATGACCCCTGACATAAGAGCCTGGCTTTTCTAGCCAAACGGGAAGGGAGTCAATGACTTTAAATGCCTTCCTCCCAGCTCTGTGCACGGTGAGAAACTAACTGATTCTGCATGAGAGCTGTGTTTGTGTAGTGCATGTTTTTGATGGTTGTATTCATGTTTGTGTATCTGTGCATGCGTGTCCATTCTCGTCTCTGGGAGTCTAATCTGAGACTGGCTCCAGCTGGCCACTGTGTGGGGGGGGCTTCTCCCTGAGCTCTTAATTAACTCTGGACCAGGGCCCCAAAGCACTGCTTCCATCCAAAGCTTAGCAGGAGGAAACCACAACAGTGATCCTGGTCTGCAGTGTAAGCGATAGAGCAGGGATGATATCGGAAAGCTCAGTGCTGTAATAACATAGTAAAAGTGATCTGTACTCCCAGACAATAGGGATATTGATATATGAGAAATTGTATACCATTACTATATGAATGTTCAATGCTATAGAAGTGGAAATAATGGATGATTTTTCTATATAATTTATTTTTCAGTCATAAAATGTTCAAACAATTACATGTACTAGAGTTTAAGATTTGGTGAGCTTGAATCAAATGAAAGATTTTCTCAGAAATGCAGCTTGATTTGCATTCATACTTTTATGTACAGTGTTTTACTGTCCACAATTCTTGCACAGTACAGGGATACCTTCTATAGAAAGTAGTACGAAACACCTTTCCCTCTAAGAAAAATAAATAAATAGCAGCATCTCATGATTTGGAAGCTGCAAGAGTCACAGAAAGTGTCAGTATTGCAATTTAGACTTAGATTTTTTTAATCATTATTAATTGTGGATCCCTAATAAACAGATACATTTACAAGGCTACAATTGCCATTGAGTTGTGCTGTGTTTATGCTTGACTGAAAAAATAAAATGTGGCTCATAAAATCATAATACTGGAAGGGCAGAGTTAAGAGTTATGGGGAAATTATACAAAGGAAAGTTAAGGGTAAATAAAGCGTCATATTGTTAATGTTTTAAGTCTTGTTTTGCCTTCTTGTGAAATGGTATACCCCACCTGTGTAATCTGGCTCCTCCTGGCTAACAGCACTGCCAAGTATTAGTAGATGCCAACTGGCCTGTGACAGTTGGCGCCAAGTGTGGGGAGAAGACATTAAGGTGTTGAGGGAAAGTACGGTTGGTAGAACGACTGATAGGATGATTTGAGTTTTCATAACAAAAGCAAGGCACCCAAGCTGTAGAAATAGTTTTCTGCTTCGAGAATACATGGAATAATTGATCCAGTCTATTTTTCCAGCTACTGTTCACCGTGATTGCTCAGGGGCCGAGGAGGAAAGGACAAGAAAACAATTCAGCATAGTTTTGAAAGCAGCACATTGTTCACAAGGGGTGTTTACTGTCTGTCAGCGGTGGTGCTTGGCAGCGGTGTCTCTGTGTTTACATAAGTGTCCGATGGGATGGAGGGAGCTGGTCAAAATGACGGCAGACTCCAGAGAGTTTGACTGAGAAAGCCCATCTGCTACAGGAGAATATGCATGAGGATGGGAGTAATGGGAGCATTCCTGCACCCCCACCCTCCTCCACCCCCTATCCACACACACACACACACAACAATCAGCGAAAGCAGTGCTGCATTCAAACTGTCAGAAATTGCCTCCTTTTCATGAATCTGCTTTGTGTGATAGAGACAGGAGGTCATGTTCTATGGACCATGCTGGCTATAAACAAACTAGCTACATTATTTGTATGCTTACTTCTCCTTAACATGCAGCAGAAGTGTGAAGGTCACTAAGGAAAGTCTTGTTTTATAGACAAGATTCCAAGGTAGATTTGGAAAGGTTTGGAAAATAATTTGAAATGGAAAATGTGTAAGAACCATTTATAGACGATAAGAACTCCTTGTCTACCAGTAAAAGGGAGCTAAACAGTGCTGCTAAACAGGAGGTCGAAGTTGAGAGAGAAGTTTGGACCACACAATCCTCCCCCTCACCATCACCATCGACGTAATCTGGAGAAAACAGGGCAATTTATTGCATTAATCACAATGGATTAGCAAGTCTCATTGCTTAGTCATGCTCACAAAGCCCCTCATCAAAGGATCAGCTACATTAGCATTGCCCTGCTTTACACACACACACACACACACATAAAGCTCAACTAAGCACACCACCCCTGGGCCTCAACTCTCCTTTGATATCGAAATACAGCACCCAGGAGAAATGCACGTAGTGTTCTCAGGGAAAGATGGCTTACTCCCCTGGCTCCCACGCATTCTGAGTGATACTCTTTTTTTCAGTATCTGTCTCTCTCTCCTATCTGTTGCCTCACTTTCATCAGAAAGTACTGTAAACACAACACAGCTCATATTCATGCTCCCCTCCTCTCGTGTAAACATACAGTACGTACTCTTCATATTAATGCCATACTCTAGAGAAATTCCTTTGACCTTTCTTGAACTGAAATCTGTCTTTATCCTGTTATCTGAATGCGTCTTTCTGATCTGTCTTTCATCCATTTAGCGTATTTAGTTTCTTCATAGCAACCTATGAATAGCGACATTTGAGCTAAACTATTTTTGGATAATGTGAGTTTAAGTGTTGAACCTACTATAGAGATTACACTATTGGTTTAAGGCACCATAATGTGCAGTCAAAAGATGCTTTGCTCAACATTTTGGGTCACCTGGTATGCTCTGGATGAATCTATTCTCCTGGACTCAATGTATGATAGCTTAGCCTATTTCACTGTAAGTGTTCTATAATGCACTCTGCATAAATTGCTAAATTAATGTTGTTTTTGCAGGCAGACCAAGACAGAGTCTTGTCCACAAGCGAAGACTCCCTCCCTTGCCTCCTCAGCTCCAAAGCTGACCCTCTGTCCCTGATCCGGAGCCGGCCCCTTAGTGATATTTACCCATTCCAGAGTCATGCTGAGAGGAGTGCCGTCCCATGCCTGCTGTCTGGGTGTGTTGCCCAGGTACAGCCTGTGACCTCGGGTCCTCACTCTGACGAGAACAGGTTGAATGGCATCAACTCCTCTGCCTGGTCCAGTCCTGTTATAGGTCAACCAGAGGGAAAGCCCTACTCCTCAAGGATTATAAGGCTATTTTCTAACTCGAGGAAGGGTTCTGTCCCTGGGCACAGTCCAGCCACTAACATGGCCCCTTCAGTCCACGGCACCCACAGTACCAGCGGCCCCCAGGCCTGGCCAGGTCTCTCAGGACTGGGTGTCATGGACTCCTTCAAAAAGCTCCGCTCCACTGTGCTCCAGGGTATCCAGAGTAGAGGAGCATCCAATCATGATGGAGAGTGTGCCCCTTCAGCCAATCAGGAAACAGCTAATGGCATGGTCATGACCAATATGGTCCATGGGCCAGGTGATGCAGACAACCATTTAAAGTTTGCAGAGGGATACAATGTATCTAATGGAGTTCTTATTGGCCAAAAGTTGGCCACAATGAGCCACTATGGCTCAGATTATGAGGATGGGGAAGACGATGAAGGAAATGGTCTCCAGAAGAACACGCGGTTCTCAAGGAGTATCAGGAAAGCATATGGAGCAGGACGCATCTCTTTACTTGACACAGGGCAGGGGAAACTAGGAGGAAGTAGCACAGACGAAGCTGTGGACAGTGAGAAACCAGTGAAGGGGTCCAAGGTCAACGTCCATACAGAGAACATGAATGTGAACACAAATGTGAAGGTGCTGAGCAGACTGAGCAAAAGTGCAGAGAACCTACACCTATTCAAGACCACTTTCAGACGCAAAGCCCCATCTCCAGGTCCTCCTTCACCCCAACCAGACTCCCCAAGTACTAGCATGTCGAACGGGACACCAAGCATCCAGAGGACAGCCAGCGCCTCATCAGTGGACCTTCGGGGCCGCAGCGTCTGTCGCTGGAAGAGCCCCTTGATGGCCAAGGGCCACATGCTGAAGCTAGTAGGCAGCATGAGTGACCTTACTGTCCGGCGCAGACACAGTCCCTCCCCCAGCTCTTCCCCTACCTCTCCTCTGTCACCCCTGAGCCGTCTACATGACGATTACTCCCGCCGTGTGCCTTGCCTGCCAGCTGGTGAGCGGCAGCGCCGGCCCTCGCCTGCCAGAGCCTGGGTCACGGGAGAGAGGACAGACGGAACACAGGCACCCATTGAACACACCCCTGTGGTCCACCCACAGCCTGAATCTGAAGCGAACCCAGTCCAACCCCAGGTCCTTATCAGCCCAGTCTCTCTGGAGCCCTCGGAGGAGACAGAACAGACTTCACCTGGTATCTCTTCTGATTGTGAATCACTAGATGTAACCACGAGTGGTTATACACTGAAAGCAGGATGGGATTCACCTCCACTCTGCCAGAGGGAGCCTTCTGGAAGACGAGAACAGACCAAGATCAAGTCAGAGGTAAGGGAATAACGAGTCAGTGGACCAGGTGTATAAAGATGAAGGCATCCTAAATTGAAATAATTCGATTTTCCCGGCACATCTACAGTAACTGTCCAGTGTGCAGCCAGTATTTGCTCCACCTTTTCCTCTCTGCTTATTGGCAACAGCAGATGCTGAGATTATGGTACATTATACTGCAGGACACACGTGTGACAAAGCAATGATTACATCAAACTAGGAAGTGATCTTTATGCAGCTGGTCTGTTTGGTTACAGGGCTTTTTTCACAGCTCAAAGTATGGATGAAGTGTACTGCAGCTGAAAGACAACAAAGCTGTGAACTGTTTCAGGCTATCGCATATCACGCGCCTTTTATCAGTGGACACAAAATAGAATAGAAGCAAGGGATTGGAAATCATTACGTTACAGGGTTTGGGGAAGGGTACACTGAAAGACAAAGATCAAATCTCATCCATATCATGTAGAGCAGAAGGGTCATTAATGGATGATGATTGAATGGCATTGACCCTTGTCTTAGGAAATTGAACACAGCACTCCCCATAGTGATTTTATGAAGTGATCTTTAGAATCTGGCATGATTCAAACTTACTGAGATAAGTTCTCATGCAGACATCCCATGATACCATGCTCTAATGCTAAAAAATGAGCTCTATGTGGTCCAAAGTCCCTACCTGCATCACATAAGTAATGATACTCATTGGTTATTCCTTGCTGTCCATCAAATACCACCACCCTTAAGATGGATATCGCCTTTATTCACCCCTTCCAAGACCTGTCTGTTGTGTTTGCTCTCATTTTGTGATATACTGACTTCTGCTGTAGCAGGGTCACATGTGCTGTGCTACCAGGCACACTGAAGGAGCAGACTGAGTTAATCATTAGACTTTGTTTATGATTAGTGGTCCTTGCGCAAAACAGCTCCATAGTCATGTGGCTGTGGGTGGGTAGGCAGCTGGATCAAAGTCCAACACCATGCACACTGGGCCCAGGACAGCTAGCAACACCGCCAGGTAGACAGGAGCATAAACACACCGTTTTGATCAAAGACCAGCGATAATTGGATTCTGCCTATGAAGATGGACGGGAGAAAGCAGTTTTGTTGACAATAAAATACAAGAAGCAGGCGGCATTTACTGGACTTAAACAAATCTAGGGTCTCTGCGTATGTGTTTGACAATGGTGCTAGCCCACTGTGTGCCTTTCCAGTGTATATGCAGGAGACCGGACCCAGACCAAGAAAACCAGGAGGTGAGGTTTGATATTACTGGCCGACAAACCAACTTAGAGCAGCACATTTCCAGATGAGTAACCATTAGCCAATATTTGACCATTGAGCGACATTACTTGCATACATACATACATATGATAACATTGAATTGAGGAATACTTGTGCTATTTCTGCTGCTGTTCTTGTTTGAACTTGATAAGCCTAGGGTTTGATTGTGTCCAATATGTGGGGCCAATCACTGTGTGAACTTGCATACTTTCAGATGATAATCATGCCACGTTTCTGATGAGATTTATACAGTACAAAACTTTATTCTGATGACAAAGTTCCTTGAAATGGCTTTGCACTTATTCTTGTGGTTCTGCCTTCAAATCTGCTCCAAACAAGACAATTGTATCTACATGGTACTTTTATGCGTCAACTAAACATTTTGTTCAGTTTCTGAATAGATGTTCTTCCCCGCAGACATTCTGTTCTACAGCCTATGTACAAACCTGAACCATTGAACAGGGAAAGTCAATTGACTTGTGAACTTTAAACTTTCCTTTTGACCCCTAGGCTACGTCGGACCAACAGGGGGCAGAGACACTTCTGCCAACAGAGGAAGTCTCTCCAACAGACTGCAGCACCACTTCTCTCTCACCAACTTGCCTCTCGGAGTCACCCACATCACCCACAGATGCAGCCTCAACTTCCACAGAAATGTCCTCTGTCAACCCCAGGCGAAGCGCAGGGCGAGCAAGACCTCGGCCAATCTCTGACTATGGGCAGCTTGTTTCCAGGAAGTACTCCATCCCAGATGAAGAAGCAGAACTTCATCTTGAGGAAAGGACTACAAATGGAACATTGCATAAAGACTACAGTAGTAAAGGCAGATGTGAAAACGGAGACAGCCCCGAGAACTGCAGCATGGACGGGGACATTCAGAGCAAGAGGCAGCGGCCTATCTCAATGATAGGAGTTGTGGACTTGTTCCCTTCCGATACTGAGGAGAAGGAGGACCACCTTCCCTCTGTAAGACCCAACTCTAACCTGGGAAACACTCATTTTGGTGATTTGATTCTAACCTCTAGATATATGACAGTTCTGTGCTTTTCCAGTAAGAGTATAAATCCACTAGAGGTGTAATTGAAAAGTGTGAATTGGCTAGCTGAGTGTTGATATGAGTTTATAGGACTTTCCATCCATGTAAACTGGAAATGTGTTTTGTTTTTTTGAAGAAGCCAAGTGTTTAACTAAGCTTGGCTGTAGGCAGATATAGTTGCCTTTTGAAGGAATAATAATCCAAGTAATGACTTTCCAGGTTATAAGTGTGTAGGAAACCCCTGAGACTGTTTATTTCTGTAGCCCATGTACACCTCCCTGCATTTCATGATGTACTCAAAATGTCCTTTACACCGTAAACAAGAGAAAAAGAGCACAGGTGGAAAATATGCCTCTTGTGGATGCCAATCCTAACTGCTAATTTATGCAGTACAAAAAGAAAGTCAAAAATCACTGAACAAGGTCTTTTTTGGGGGCCAATATATTTCAAGAAGAGGCAGGCCTCGGATGAATGTTTTTTTTATGTGACAGTGAGTCATCAAGCAAGTGGTGAATGCCAGAGAAATTAGGTTTTCCTAAATCCCAGGATGTTTTCTTCCCCCCACCCCCCTGCAGCCCCTGTCGCGGCCACCCATCCCTTCCCACCAGGTGCCCCCCTACAGAGGAGTGTCTGCCAGGTTCCACCCCTCCACGCTCTCCCAGAGCACCCCCATTGGACTGGACCGCCTCGGACGCCGCAAGCTTCACAGAATGCTCAGTGGTGAGAACCATGGTCGTGTCTGTATGGAGGAGTGCGAAGGGAGAGAAACAACTGTTTTCAAAATAATGAGTCTGGGAATGTTAATGTGTGTGTTGGAGGAAAATGCTGGTATAGAAATAATTTAGTTAGAAAGTGTTTGTTTTTTTAGCCTCATACAATCTTTAACCTCTTTTTACCATTGCAGACGGAGTGTCCAAGTGCTCGGCAACGCTTGATGACAGCGTGAGTGAGGAGGAGGGCAGCTTTGATGAGCTCAGTGAAGTCACACCCCATCTGCAGCCAGGGGTGGAGCTCTCTGTGCTCAACGAAGTGAGTCTACACGGGAGAGTCACGCTGCAATACTTTAAACATCTTATCCACGAGGATGCAACATTTGTCCTAACTGTAATCCTGTGCATGTGTCTCATGAACAGCCACGATAATTTGTGTGTTTTGTCAAAATGTTTGGCTCAACAGAACGAACAACCTGTTTAGTGTCCAAGAAGTCCAGACATCGTATATGTTAAGACTTGGGCTTGCCTTGCATTTAATTGTGTCTTTATGCCATCTGTGTGTATGTGTTGATCAGTGGATAAGCTCTGGCCACACAGTATATGCTGAGGCCCTCTGGGACCATGTGACTATGGAGGAGCAGGAGCTGGCCTTCAAGGCTGGGGATGTGATACGCATCCTGGAGGCCTCTCATACGGACTGGTGGTGGGGCAGGGTGGCTGACAGGGAAGCCTGGTTCCCCTCCAGCTTTGTGAGGGTAAGTGGACAACCTGACCTCTGTGTCTAATGCATGTTTGCTCTCCAATGCCACAGCAAAGGGCTGCAAACTGGCATTGCTCCAGACAAGGCCTGCTAGCCCTCTTAATGCTGTGTGTGGAGAGGTTTAACTGGTTTCTGTGGTGACCAGTGCTGATTGACAGTTGAGTCTTAATTAGGCAGGCTGTGGTAACCATGGTGAGGTTATTTGATTGACAGATGGGCGTCAGCTGTGTAATTGCTTGTAGCTGGCGCTGGTTAAAGTTTGTGATGTGAAGTAGATCTGGGGCTTTCATAGTTGAAGTGGTTATTTGGCTCCCTGTTGAAACTATTTTCATGTCTCCTATGGCCAAAAGTGTAGTATTTTACCATTTTTAGTTTCATCTAAAAAATAAGCAAGTTCATTTATTTATATAGCCCTTTATCACAAGCATGTCTGGCTCAAAGGACTAGAACTAGATATACCTGAACAACAATCAATGGAATTACAAAATAGTATAAGACAAACAGGGAGACAGAACAAAGCACAAGACACAATATAAATATAGTAGTTTCTGTCTTCATTTTTAAATACTTTAGAAATTAGCATTTAGCAAATAGACTATTGTGTGCTCATGTCTATTTGAATGCAACTCAACAGCTGCCACTGTGTATGTGGTGCATGTGTTACAGGTGCGTGTGAACCAGGAGGACTCAAGTGGGGAGAGTGTGGAGAGTGTAGTGGACCAGGATGATCCAGCTCCCAGGGACACACAAAGTGCCCAGCACAGGGAGCAGATGAGGACCAACGTGATCCAAGAGATCATGAATACCGAACGCATCTACATCAAGCACCTCAAAGACATCTGTGAGGTAGAGGCTGAACTGGACTATGGCAGTTCACTGCATAACAGTGTAAATTAAACTCTAGAGGAGCTTTTCTCTCTTTCTGCTTTGTTTAATCTATCTTTGATTCTACTCACTCACGCACTCCCACATTCTAATACATTTTAACCCTTTTAAAATACTTACTAGAATATTTTAAATAAGTTAAAGCATTTGTATTTTCAGAAATTACATAAAAAACTCAATTTAGATCAGTCTTGAAGGCATCTTATCCTAGAATATTGAACTCGACCCTCAGGCACTTCTTGTTGGCGAGCATTTTAACTGGTTCTATCATTCATATCAGTACTAATATGACGAATCTCCCAGGGTTACATACGCCAGTGTCGTAAACACCCAAGCATGTTCACTGAGTTGCAATTGAAGACCATCTTCAGCAACATAGAAGATATCTACAGGTTCCAGAGGCAGTTTCTCAGAGACCTGGAGAAGAAGTACAACAAAGACCAGCCACATCTCAGCGATATTGGTTCCTGCTTTCTCTTGCAGGTAATGGGTCCACACAAGTAGCCACACACAGTCTTACTCTCACAATTTCGCTCAGTTACGCTCTCACTCGCTCACCATATATTCAGTATCACTCCGTTTCCGTTTAATGTCTCACACTTTTTTTTTCCCCAAAGGAGGAGGGCTTCTCTATCTACTCGGAGTACTGTAACACCCATCCAGCAGCGTGCACTGAGCTGCAGCGCCTGATGAAGCTTGGGCGATATAAGCACTTCTTTGAGGCCTGCCGACTACTCCAGCAGATGATTGACATTTCCATTGCTGGTTTCCTACTCACACCCGTCCAAAAGATCTGTAAATACCCCCTGCAGCTGGGAGAACTACTCAAATACACCCCCAAGGACCACAGGTAGTCCTGGACAAATCCATTTTACACTACCTGTGCCACTTGTACAGTTTTATCCCCTTTATTTCACTATTTACATTATCTGGTGCACGCACACATTGAGTAGCACCCTCACTGCACCACAGCCTGCATACACACTTTCAACCTCATCTGTACAGTATTTACACCATGAATCCCTACACACACTCATTCAGTTTCTCACTTATTACAGTGACTACAACGGAGCAAGCAATGCGTACAAGGCTATGAAGAATGTGGCCAGTCTGATTAATGAGGGGAAGAGAAGGCTAGAGAGTGTCGACACCATTGCTCACTGGCAGGTCGCCATTCTACACTGGGAGGTGATGAAGAGCACAGAATATTCCTAACATTTTTTACCACTGGTTGTAGTCTTGTGTCTTTTTCCAGCTTTAGGTAATGAAGATTGAATTATATAAATCGTTGACTGTGCATGTGTACTGTGCGTGTATTGCTGCAGGGAGCTGATGTGCTGGAGCGCAGCTCTGAGCTGATCCACTCCGGCGAACTTACTCGGATCGTACGGCAGGGCAAGACTCAGCAGCGTAGCTTCTTCCTGTTTGACCACCAGTTGGTCTTTTGCAAAAAGGATGTCCTGCGCAGAGACCTGCTCCACTACCGTGGACGGCTGGATATGGACCAGACCGAGGTGGTGGAGCTGCCCGATGGGCGGGACCCAGAGCTGGGCCTGACCCTGAAGAATGCTCTGCACCTGCGCCACACCTCCACTCTGGAGAGTGTGTGCGTGCTCTGCTGCAGGAAGGCCCAAGACAAGCAGCGGTGGTTACAGGCCTTTGCCAGGGAAAGACGCAGGGTCCAGGAGGATCAAGAGATGGGTGAGTTATACTGTCTGGCTTCCTTTCACTTATGATGCAAAATGGCTACTTGGGGGTAGCTGTGACCTCATGTGAAATCAAATAAAAGGGGTAGAGAGATTGCTGTTGAAAGAAGGGTGTGGTGGGGACTATTTTGAACTGAAGGAGTGTGTTTGTGTCTCTTCCCTCATGGCAGGAATGGAGATCAGTGTCGAGCAAAAAAAGCGGGCCATTTTTAATGCCAGAAAAGCCAAACAAGGGAAGATCAAAAGTAAAGAAAAGATTTCCTTCTTGCAATTAAGGCAGTCTTAATTTTTATATTTTATAATAATAAAAATTTGCCTCACACATTATTTCATTATTTGTTTCTTATTTTTCCCCTTTTAGGCATTGGTTACTCTGGTTCTGTCCCACCCCACCACCACCACCAACACCTGCACCAAAACCTTCACCCGCTTCACCAACGTCATGTTACCGTTCCAACCAGTGTGCCTCAGCAGCAGGTGTTCTCATTGGCCGAGCCCCCCAAGCGAAAGCCTTCCCACCTGTGGTACACCATCACCCGCACCGCCTTCTTCAGGAAATAATGCTCCACTCTCATCCTCTTTCACCATTTAGATTACAAGCAAACCATTCTGAAGACTCAAAGAACACTTTATTTGTTATTTCCTTTTTCAAAACCTACCTGTGAATGTCTTTTGTTTTTGTGCCTCTTGTTTTTGTGCCTTGTGTAATGTATCTGTTGTTGCATGTTGAAGTGCAGTGCCTACAATTTGGGAGGGGCGTCCCAAAAGTGTTAAAATACTGACTCCCTCCATTTTGTTGGTGTGTTAAAGATACTGCTTACAATAGTTAGAGACCCCCCCCATGTCTTATAAATTGTAGCTGACATTTTTTAAATGTTAATTATGACAACGATGTATATTCTGCTTTTAAGTTGATGTACTTACATGGTTTTAGTTTATTTCACAAAGGCTGGACCCTTTTTCGAGTGCTCTGAGCACAAAATGGCCAAAGGACAACTGCTGATACTCGCCTACCCTGTTAACACTGTAAATAAAACTGTTGTACAAAAGTACCAAATGAGAATGGTGTCGTTTGAAAGTATTAATTTCATGTATTTGTTTAAAATGCTGCTAGGAACAGTTGTTTCTTTCTTGCTGTTGCTGAGCAGATGGGCTTCTTTTGTGCCATGTTGAATATTAGTTCATTTGAATCCGATGAATCGGAGAGATAGAAGTTAATGAATGAAACCTTAGCCACACGACTGTAGGAGGTACGTTGCCATCAGCAAGATCCCTGGCTCCCCTGTCCTGAAGGATCTGGTTTCACACACCTGTTGACTGGGATGGGATACACCTCCGGCGCAGTGTACACCACCTCTTTTCTGTCTCTGCTGCTGTTTTCACATGCCAGTTTTTGATGTGAGGGAAACGGAATGGCTCTTAACCACCTGAAAGGAGGAATCAGATGATACAGAATTGAGGGGATGCCTGTGTCATGGGCACAGAGCGCGTGGAGAACGAGCAGGCGACCGGAGACAACGATGCACCTCAACTGGACACTGCCAGTGTGAGTAAGATATACCCATTGCCTATTACTGTGCTACCAACAGGGTGACTGAAACTAAAACAATCATAATTGGTTGGGCTTTGACCAAGAATAGAACTGTTCCTCCTCGGACTGAAGTAGTCCAATAGCTGTCGGGCATAATTAAGTTGCTTCGTTGAACGTGCATTGTTTAAAATAGAATGAAGTGGTTTTGTTTTTCTTAGTGAATCTATACCCTGCTATCTCATGGTGGATTAAGTGGCACTTGCGCGGTATGGGATGACACTGAATGAATAATGTATGGGTAACTCAATGAGTGTGAGTGCTGGATCTGATGGAGTTACTGTTGCTGTCGGGCTTTACCCTTCAGCAGAAGTGACCAGCGATGGAGTAACATTACCAACGCTCACATTATGCATATTCCACTGGCAGACCAAATGCCAAGTGTGATGTTTTCTGCTTGACTTCCCCTTCCCAGTGCGTGTTATGACATTCTTTAAGAAGACCTATGTATCTCGAAATAAATTCGGGCACCCAGGTCTCCACTTGGGGTTGATTAGCATATTGGTCCACCCTACTGTAATGTACACTCGCTGACACAGATGAGGGAGTGATAAGAGTAAGGCAGCATTTCTGGTGGTTTCACTACCCGGGTTTATGCCCTCTTGATGACTCCAGTGCGGCGTTCAACCCATATATGGTCCTCAAATAGAGCAAAGACGCATGCTGGGTGCCCCTGAGAAGCCAGCGTTTTCTCACAACAACTCCCTTTGTCCCAGCGCTGAATCCCCAGGGATTTGACACGCCTGGTTGGGGACCTATAGAGAGACACTTCTTTCAATATCACTTGAGCGTCATTAACCACATTCCTTTTAGAATCGGCACGGATTGAACCGGCCACTCGAAAGGGCAAAAGAAATTGATTGTCGGCGGCGTTATATTGTGCTGGTATTTCGCATCAGAGCAAGATTGTGTCTCCCCCCCTCCAGGTTGCAGATGTGTCTGTGGAGGTGGCCACAGTGGACCACACTCTGCAAAAGCTGCGCAGGGAGTTCAACAGGCACAGACGGGGTCGCAGGAGCTTCGGGAAACTGTGGCCCTGGCCCCCTCTGTGGGACCTCCAGCACCTAGTTGTCATCATCACCGCGGTGGTCTTCGTGGTCGTGGTTATCATGTGGTCGCTGCTATGGGTTTTCATATGTAAGTGTATATGACACAGCTACGCAAAAGGACTCTTGTACTTATTTCCCCCAAATTGAGTACATTTAAAAATGCTAGTACTTTTGAATAAGCATGGTCTTAACAGCTTTTTAATACTTTCATGATTAGCCTCTCACACAATTCCTTCATAATATCTGGGGCAGTGCTCATCTCATATCACTGATCACTGTGCGTAGTATCACTGGTGTTGAGCTGATGGGCAGTTGGTTGATTCTGTACATCTGCACCATATCGCTGTACACTGCATACTTGATTGATGTACCTTGTGTACGTTTATCGCAATTCTCAGTTCGCAGGGAGAGCAACAGCGGAGTGTATTTTGCCGGGATGTTCCGTGTTGCCAACGTGGAGTTTATCCCAGAGTACCGCCAGGCAGAGTCCCATGAGTTTGTATCCATGGCAAACAAAATACAGCAGGTGGTATGTACTGGTACTGTTCACATGATGGTTAATGCTAATCATTAGGTCTTGGGGAGTAGGCCTATTACTGTGAATGTCTGTGGTTTTGACGGTGTTGTGCTCATTGTCTATGTTGTTGATTTGCTGGTGTTCCACAGGTGAGCAATGTGTACAAAATGTCATCGGTGGCCAGACTCTACAAGCAGGCCGTCATTTCAGACCTCAGGTATAGTGTCCTGTCAGTCGCCATCACACAGTGCAACACATTAATCTGAAGAGTTTAGTCCTTCGTCTTTTTTATTCCAGTACCCGCATTTTAGTTTTTCCTCAAAGAGAAGCATTACACACACACTCAGCTGTGGTCTGTCCTCACCCAGTAACAACAATAAGGGCGGCGTGCTGGTGCATTTCTGGATGGTCTTTGTCGTCCCTCGTCTGAAGAGCCCAGCGGTGTGCGAGGAGTGTATAGGAGCCATCCTCAGAGACTCTGTCCTCACCAGCCTAAAGAACAGGTCCTCCGTAGGCTACTTACTGGGCCTTCCTGTCGATATAGACTCCATCCTCATCAATGGTGCGTCTGTGTGTCTGTGCGTGCATCATACGTGTGTTTATCAGCGTGTAGGCCTAGAGAGAGATTGACTGTCGTGTCCTCTCCAGCTGCTCAGCGCTCAGATTATACATCAACTGCAGCAGGTGAGTTGAAGAAGTTCACTTTTTGAGATGAGCTGTAAGAATCGACAGTATGCGAATGTGGCAATGAACTCTGTTTCTCTTCACCCAGGCTCACAGTGTGTAGATAAGCTGTATGCCAACCTTCCTGGGGCGAGGGTCCCTTTAAATGTCTTTTCATCGTGGGGCGGTGTGAGTTGCCATGTAAAGCTCACTTCCGTCCCCGGCTCTCTGATCCGCTTGACTATCTCCTCGTTCCTTATTGAGCCCAGCGACTGTGTGAGTGATGCCCTAACTGTGTATGATGCGCTGCTGCCCATGAGAGGGCGCACTCTCCTCAGGTGAGTCTGTGCCATAGGTGGGCTCAAAGTCTCTGTTTGAAAATATCCTCACAAACTTTCCGTCACATAGCAGGCAACTCATTTTAAGTCTATTCGTTTCTAAAGCGGGATAAACCGCTTGAGACGAAGCATCTCATTTTTCCACAACAAAATGATAATGAACATAACGTTGACGGCAGGCCAAAAAATATACATCTGAACATACAAAAAGGCAACCATTGAGAGAGTAAAAAGGAAAATGCATCAGCAATATTGTACGGGACCGAAAACCATGTAACTTACATGTTCAGTTTAGAATAGAAACAAAGGCACCAACTTTGGAGATGCTGGGTTTGTACCCGACGGAAACTAAAATGTGTGTGCTTGTACAGTAAAATGTCATTGGAGTGAAATACAAAAATTGTTATGTATATGCACACAACACGTGAATTAACAGAGAAACAGAAAATAAGACAACAACATACAACAACAGATAGTAAATGAAAACAAACAAATCAAAAGACGGATCATAATATATAAGGAAGGCCATGGAAAGTTAGTTTTGAGATGGGGGAAAATAGAGTCGTTTTGAATAAACCAGATGATCCGGTACGTTATCCCAGTTAGAACCGCTCGCAATACGTCACTGAGGTTGACTATGTCCTAATAAATGATACATATACTGAAGTGTAGCCCTGTGCTGCAGGGTGTGTGAGCCGGTGTCCAGCTCCCTCTCTCTGGTGTCTACCTCCAACGTCATGTTGCTGTCCTTCAGAATGACTCAAGGCAACAAAAGCTTCAGAGGACACTTTCAGGCCATCGCTGAGGAAAGTGAGACACGTTTACCTGGCAACAGTGCTGGTTGCAAGCATTTCTATGTTGGTTGGAGGTGAAAATAAGCATATGTAAAGATTTCCTGGGCCCCTCTCTCTCTCTCTCTCTCTCTCTCTCTCTCTCTCTCTCTCTCTCTCTCTCTCTCTCCCTTCTCTTCTCTC
>OMOT01029389.1:0-12756 GCA_900312575.1 Acanthochaenus luetkenii | reverse complement strand
ATATGAACGCACACACACACACACACACACACACACACACAACCATTCAGTGGCATTGTTACTGTCCTCATGAAGGAGAAAGAAACTGATCACAGTGTTCAGAGAAGAGGATGAACTATAGCAAATAGACTAGTACACTTGCTGTACACATCTGCTGGCTACATCTCTACAACTGAGCCATCCAGGTAATACCCAGCCTTTCAAATGTGGCAGGATGAAGCACGGACAGCATGTTTGAAGTGCTGTTCTCACGGAAGGTATTTTCACTTCAATATGTATAAATAACAATGTGGTAATGTGTTAAAGACGCCTATCTAGCTTACATTACATTTAAAAAATTGGAGGTTTCAAATGATCTCTGTTTATCTGTTTCTTATCTTGAATCAGGTTGCGAGGACACGTGGATTTAGATCCATTCTGGACCTCAAACACACATTCAGCTGGGAGCATCCCTCTCTCTGAGTTGTTATTCTGACTGGTAAACATGTGCTACATTGGTGAATGGCCAAGTTTTCTTTTTATCCAATAAAAATGTTTCCTTGCCAGATCGATTGTTGTTGCTAGGAGACTGAAGCATCCTTTGGCAAGGGGCTACAGCTCACCACGTCTGTTGTTTCTCTCTCTCTCTCTCTCGCTCTCTCTCTCTCTCTCTCTCTCTCTCTCTCTCGCATACACACGTGCACGCACGCACACACACACACACACACGCTGGCGCACAGAGCTGTGGCGCCCCATCCTCTCTCTCAGTGCGACTCCTCCGAGGGATCAGGAGTAGACTAAGTCAAACTTCCAGCAGCTTAAGATTTGTGCGCAACCGTTGAAGGGTCCAAGACGTCAAGGTAGGTCCAATCTAACATCATCTATTCGGACGGTGAATTCTTAGATGACGAGTTAGGCGACAGAGTGTAGCGGGAAATTGTCAGTCCGGGACCGTTCACGTCAGTCATACGGTACGGAGCAATTTGCTTTGAACTTTGTACAGGATTTTATCACCCAGTTGTTTTGCATAAACATTCATTATTCTGTGTGTGGTGGTGTTGTTGTTGTTGTTGTTGTTTTATCAGATGATGCACCTGATCGCGACTTGTGATAGAAAATAAACGGCGTGATAGCTAACCTCTGCTGCTGATGCAGGATAAAGGTATACGAGGGGAAACAAAAGAGTATTTGCAGCTGCGTATTTTACGCAGCGTGAAGTTGTTTGGGTTCAGACACATAACGCACCGAGGCGAGAAGAGATGGGCGTGTAGTGCGTCTCTGGAAACATGTGTATCTGATAACTGGAGCTGGCCACTGTTCGTCAATGCAATGACTTTCCGTTTTCCGTTTACCTCCAAACTACCACTACCTCCAATCCACACCTTGCGCCAGTGGAGAGGCGTATGGACCTGTAGGATACTGTAGGATACTGTAGAATACTGTACGATACTTCTTGATGCACCTGCCAGTCTTTTCCACTGCCAGTCAAAAGCTTAAAGGCGAAACTGGATTCAAAGTAGGCCTGTAGTGAACATATTTGTCCTCATAGCTTATATGAGGTTTCATCCCAAAAACGGTTTTACCTCGCACTTGAAATTCTTAGATTCTTAGACATGTTTAAATTCTGATGTCCAATTACTGCCCAATGAAAAATCACGATAAGTATATTCCCGTTTAGAAGCTTAAGGTCAATGGTACTCAAATGAGCGGAGCTTATGGTAACTTTATCGTACTTCATGTATTTATTTATCTCCAATGATATCATTATAATATAATGCTCTTTTATTATTCCTATATATGCATATAGTTTTGCTATGACATGTAGTATCCTTCTACATTTTATTATAGGATTACAATATTTAGGTGCATACTTCGGATGGTGTTTTTTAGACAGTGCACCATCTCAATCAATACTAATGTTAAAACCTTCATAATAAAATATACACTGATGTGTGGAGCAGCCATGGAACAACATGTGTTTGGGTTCTGATCGCATTATTGCATTATTCACTTTTCCTAAACCAAAAAGTACAATTGCACAAGAAATGGCATAGACAGCAGGCAAGATGTACAAATAAGAAGCCATAGGCTCACTTATTGAGCCTTTAACTTATTGTAATTGCAATATCAACATCAGCAAAGATACAGTTATTAAAAACAATCAGAATTTTAAATGTAAGATACCCTTACCCTTCATGTTCTGTATTAGAGAGGAGTAAATAAACCTGTGCTCAGAGGGAAAGGGCAATAAGTGCCATCCCCTCTCTTTTGGGACAAAATCCTAAAATAGATTTTTTGTTTTCACCTCTGCTGCTAGATATAGAGAGATATACTGTAGAACGATTTGGTCCCATAGCAGCAATACAATAAAAACAATAATATAAAATAACAATAATACTTTGTGCTATAGCAGTAATGAATGGAAGTAATGTATGTTGCAGGATTTGCAGGATGATTTTTTTTATAAGGGTGGGTAGTGTGTGTGTGTGTATCATCATGCATATGTGCGTTTGTGTCTGAGTACGCATGTTATTCTATGTGTACGTGAGTGTGCGTTCACACACGTGTGCATGCGTGCGTGTTCACACACGTGTGCATGCATGTGCGTTCACACTTGCATGCACGTGAGTGTGTATGTGTTTTTGTGTAAGTGTGTGCGTTGGAGGGTCATACATGGTGTATAAGGGGGCTGCTAATGTGGATGGGTGTTTGGTGGCCTTGTTAAACCTTGGACACATGCTGACGTGCTTATGTATAGATGTGTTTGCGTATGTTTGTGTGTGTGTGTGTAAGGAAAATGTGTTTCATGCATTTTCTGTGCCAGTAAATGTGCTTGCGTGAGCTTGTGTGAGTGTGCATATGTGTGTACATGCATACCTGTGTTTGTGCATGTTTGTGTGTGTGTGTGTGTACAAATGGCCTTGTAGCTTCAATGCAGCACTACACTCATGCTCAACATTAGCAGTTCACTAGCACAGTGCACAGGAATAGGAAGCCTTTCCAACAGTGACGTCCTGTAGTTTTATGTGTGTAGGAGTGAACGTGTGAGTGTAGGTGTGTGTTGTGATGTATATCTTGGGAGTACAAGCAACGCTGTTTCTAGACTTTCATGTCTGTTTGGAGTGTCTATGTCTTTATGTTCTTTTTCTGTCTTTCTTCCTTCTTTGACTACCTGCTCATTTTGCTGATTTGCTTTTCCCCCTGTATGTCATTCTTTGTGGTCACTCCTCTTGAGAAATTCAATAGTGTTAAGCTAAGGACACACTAGGAGACATCCCCTAGGACTGTTATCGCTCTTAACAGGTCCTGTGACTCTTAATTCAAACTGGTTTGATTAGGGACGGGGTCTCATGACCACAACAGCCAATGAGATCTTCACAAAGCAGGAAGTCTATAGCTCTTTACTACAAACAGTAGTATTTCTCTCTCACCCTTAATTCCAGCTGAAAAGTAGTTAGCCCATAATTTCTGCGACAAAACAAAAGTTCTGCTCCATGTTTTTGGTCTTCTTCTTTCTTTTATCTGTGCAAATTAGGGCACACACTGCAGCGACAATTTTCTTGCTCTCCATTTTGCTTGTTTGTACTTTTGTGCGGCGCTCCTCTAATTCCGCTGTGCCTTGTCATCCCCTGTGATGCCATGTCGCCAAATCTGGCGACCTCTAGGATAGAAAGTGCAGCGAGATTCATAAAGTGCAGTCCTTCAATATGACTTTAATTAAATGTATACTTTATTGTCACACCCATGCACAGAGCACCGCACACCTAGTGAAATTATTTATCTGCATTTAACCCATCACGGATCCCCCCCCGGATACACACAAGTGATTGCACTAACACACACATGCTAGGGGGGCCGGAGCAGAGGGCTGCCATGTACAGTACGGCGCCCGGGGAGCTATTTTGGGGTTAGGTGTCTTGCTCAAGGACACTACGACAGATTTATCCGCGGGAGGTGCTGGACTCGAGCCGCCGACCTTGCGGTTGCGGGGCGGGCACTCTACCTCCTGAGCTACTGCCGCCCCTTGTTCTCCAACTAGAAGCTGTGCAATGTGAACCTAGCTTTATCAGTTATCAGTATGTTTTCAATAATAATACATTCAAAAGAATGATTGAGATATATTGAGTAAGTTCAGTATCAGTAGTACAGAGCTTACAGGTCTAACCATCCTCACCTGCCAAGCCCTCTTCTCCAATCAAACAAAAACACCCACGTCCACATCCTCTCCCTTCACACCCCCTGCTCTTTCAAAATAAATGTTTTGACGTTATGTCTTACATTACAATCACCCACGAAAATTGAATGTCCACATTTCCTGTCCCAATATATAAAAAGAAAAGACATGCGGAGGTAACAGTCAGAAATAAAGAATAACAATAATTACTTTGTAAGAAACATTAGTTCAAACAAAAGTCAACTTTATAGTCCTTCATGCTGCAGGAGGAATTGAGGCAGCAGCATGGCCACAGAGAGGCTCGTCATTATCTAGGTCCTGTGCTATAGAGGGTAACCAACAGGAGCATGCACCAAACTCCAGGCAGTAGTCTGGTGCATGCTTAAGGTTGTTCTTGCAGCAGGGAGATAAATCAGGGTCAGTCAATGAGGCCACATAACGTTTCAGGTGATTGTGGCGGACAACATGACGTCAGGAGAGTATCTGTCCCCACTAATATACAACACACCGTCCTGCTCGGTGGGCTGGATCATTAAGCCAAACAAATCCCCCATTCGTAAAGGGCACATCTTTCCTTTTCGTGTCAGTCTGTATGTTTCAGCTTTGATGTGCGTGTTGCAACTGGTCCTGGGTGGTCTGGTATGCTGTCTGTAACCTGCGTTGATGTTACATACTCAGCTGGAGACCCCTGGGGATGCAGTGGAGGAGGCCCGAGGAGCAGAGAGCAATACGTCCATAGGTAGGCAGGCAGGCAGGCCAAGGAAAAGGGGGGAAATCCTGCACTACCATGTGCACTAGTATAATGGGCTAACTGCATTGGGTGCAACACAGTGTTCCAAGTTCTGTTTTGCATATTCTGATTGAAACTGTTAGCTTTTACTGTCCTAATAATAATTAATTAGTTCACATACATATTTAAATTATATGTCCAAAATAATGAAAATTAGGGTACAAATTAACCAAATGTGGACAGCGGGGCATTGCAGCAAGAATAATTGTCAAAAACTAAGTACCGGTATACCCTTGTGACGACTGTGTCCACAAAGTCCACAAAATACACAAAGGTCATACATAAATACTGCCATGAATCCTAACTGAGATGACGAAGTGCACTCACTGAACTGATCTCCATGCAGTATTGCACTGATGAAAAGGACCAGTGCTGCCACCAAAAATACGTAAGGCAGTGGGTTTTCTTGGTCAAAATAATGATTAAAAGCATAAATCCAGGTCTAAGCAGTATTGAATTAACAACGGTCCATCCATCTTCAACCGATTATCCGAAGTCGGGTCCCAAAATATAACGTGTCAAAAGCTTAAGCTTTACTTAAATGTCAATGTCAATGTGAACCTTTTACATTTCATTTATGCATATCAACTACTCACGATTTACAGCCAGGTTAAAAATAATGCCATATGCCAGATCCCTCCATTTCTGAAGGCTTTGTGAAGGTCTAGTCTTTTCTTATGTTTTTAACACCCACTGCACTGCTGCTCCGCTCCACGTGTTCCTGACACTGTTATGCTCTGTTGAAGAGGGAAGGGTCTGGACATCCCTGCTGTTTCCCACAGCTCACCAATTATGGACGTTTTTATTGGACTTAATAACGGTAACCCATAGAAGATAATCCACACGTGTGTACCATGTTCCACAAATAGTTAACCATCCACAAACATGTATTTTACATTTGTGTTTTGTAGACTGATACCCACAAAAATATTGACTAATTTGCAAAAATGCTAAATTCCTGTTGGTGCGCATGACACAACTCTGCGCAGACTTGCCAAAAATGGTAATAAATAGCTTAAATCTGGGAAAATTTAAAACTGTGCTCCATCAGTCCCTGCCAATGCTCAATGCCCATGTGCAGTTTCAGATTGATTGGCCAATCCATTGAGGAGCTAAATGGATGCAGACACACTGACTGACAGACAGTTTTCCTCATTCTATAGTAGGGTGTAAAATGGTCTTTAAACAATTCACGTTTGTTTGTGAAAACAAGCAGAGCTGTATTGCAATTACCATGATATATCACAAAATTATAGTTTGTTTTTTATAATACCAGTTGTAGTAATTGTGAAATTGGTACATGTCATATCCAAACCTACTGTTTAGTTTACACCATAGTGCCACTGCAATGCTAAAAATAGATAAAACACCATTCTTTTTTGACCATGGGAGACGACAGTCATGGTCCTGATCCTGAATCACGACCGCTAGGTTAAATAAAGATGCTCCACTTCGTCTTTCATCTCCTGTCCAAAGCCAATCTTCACTCCTTCTCCTTGTTGTGCCCCGTGCTGCATCAATAGCTAGCTAGACTCTCTTATTTTTGCCTTCTTCCAGTGTCTGCTGATGTAAGTAAGGGAAGCTAGGAATGTGGCACGTCCTACCTTCTCTGTGTGTGCATATCACCACCTAATGGTGTAGCTAGTAATTGCTCCTCACATTTGTGCATTTTTTCCGTGAAGTGATCCACAAATGTTTAAAGACCATTTTACATGCAAACGTTTGCTCTGAAAATGTGTCATTTGTAAAAACCTATATTCTTTTTATTTGAGATTAAAATACATATATTCAGAATAATTTATGCATTTTTGCAAATTAGTCAATTTTTGTGGGTATCAGTTTACAAAACACAAGTGAAAAACACACATTTGTGGATGGTTAAATATTTGTGGAAAATTATACACACGTGTGGATTGTCTTCTGTGGGTTACAGTTATTAAAGTCCAATAAAATCTTCCATAACCAATCATCAGCGATACACACACACACATGTTAGCACTGTACTGTTTGTGCACTGACATCCCCCTTGCCTACACGCACACATACACACACACACATTTATACGCACACATATACACTCAGGGGATGAGACAGTGAAAGGGCAGTAGGATGTATGCTGTGATGGTGTGTCTCAGAGAGAGATCAGACTCTTTAATAAATGATGAGCTTGAGGAGGGATGCAGTGTGTGTGTGAGGCAGGGGTGGAAGGTGGCAGGCTGGTCATACAGGGGCTGCTACCAATACACAGGGCCATCCAGGTGCTTGCAGGGTATAGGTAAATCAGTAGCGACACTCCAGAGCTCTTTTAATGTCTGTTAAACTTACAAAGTTAGTAATTCGGGATTTTTATGGTCTCTTTAACAGCAGAGATAGACAATAATGCAAAGTTCTGTTAGTTTGTCATGATAATATGTATAGCTGACTTTGTGAAAGGCCAAAACATGCAAAGCAAAGTCAATGTTTTAGATTTGGCTTACCAACAATCGAAAAATAGGTGGTTAGGATTGGAACCTGACATGTACCCTGCTAGTGTTTTATATTCTGGTTATGTCCTCATTTTGGTGTTGGTGGTGGTAGTGTGGGTGTATCTGTGTTGGTTACACCCAACAAATGGAGGGGTAAGGGCTTCTATTACAGCCCAATAGCTCTGTTAGAAATGTAGAAATAGATTTCCTGGAGTGTAGAAATTGAAATGATGTAACTGCCCAACCATGAACCATTGCTTTTCCAACTCCCTTATTTCCAGCCTCCATCCCTCCAGGATCAAGGCCCTTCACTCAAACACCATACAGTCCATAGGGCACATGCCAATATTGTTGTGGTCCACGTCCTTAGAGCAAACTGCATTGACTTCTCTGCTAAGTCTCCTGTCATACTGTATACCAAAGGATTTGGTTGAATGTAAAATTGTAATTGATTTCATCCAATGCAATCCAAAGACTAAATTACAGTTGGTAACATTGCAAATATGTATTACTTTTAGTTGCCTTGTTTCTCTCATATTGTACCAAACAATTAGGTTTACTACCCTGGATATTCACCCTCACTGTTATGCAAAGCACTAACCTCTGAATTCAACCACGCAGCTCTTCCTTGCCCACTGCTGTGTGGGCATCTGCCAGACACCCGGGAGACACTTCTCAGCTGTGAATGCCACTGTCGCATAATCAATAAATTATAGTGCATATCCTCTGGGTCTTGCAAAAAGCTTGTATTGTCAGTTTTGACTTAAAAAAAATAATATATATTGACAACTGATATTGTCTCCCACATATAGAACATGTTTAATGATCATGGGACCTAGGCAAACCAAGTGATAATGAATTTCAGATACCTAAAATGTACAATCAAATTAGTCAATCAGCCAATCTCATTTCCGGAAAGGTTCAAGTTATACTTTATTGCCAACAAACGTTGATAGGAATTTGTATTGGTGCAGCTCAGATTAAAAAACAAATACAGGACGACACAGTACATACATGTCAACATATCAACCTAGTCAAAGTACAATACAACTAGTAGAAATAATACGTAGGAAAACCAGTAAAAGTAATACGTAGGATCAATCATAAAATAAAATAAATACAGTAAATACAATGAAAATAATAGTTCTCAATTAAATGGCTAAATATAAAAAATATTTCATGTTTCCTTATAAGAGGTGCTTGACCACTACACATAAAAAGTATTTTTGGAGTTATTAGGTTTCCGCTAGATGCTTACAATATACTGTACACAGGAACATATGATTAAACTCAGTCCTGCTGTACAAATATTACCGTTTTGACAAACTGTAGGATCAAATTTCAATGTTTATTATTTCAATAAACTTGTATTATTGTGTACTGATAACCATTTCTCTATAAACTATGATAGAAAAAGAAAAGAGCCTGCATACTTCTGCTCCAACAGAACTTTGGATGGACAATGTTTTGCGCACCAAGGCTCTTCGTCAGGTGACGAGTGTGCCGCACCCATATACAGTGGCTAGAAAAAGTATTCACCCTCCTTGGACTTTTTCCACATTGTATTCTGTTACATCATGGGATCAAAGTTGATTTCATTTAGGGTTTTTTGTCATTGAGAAGCACAAAGTACTCTACTCTAGTACTATAATATCAAAGTGGGGTCATATTTATCTAAATGAATTACAAATAAATGCAGAAAATAAGTCTCGATCAGCTTTGCACATCTGGACACAGCAATTTCTGCCATTCTTCTTTGCAAAATTGCTCAAGCTCCATCAAGTTGGATGGGTGCCATTGGTGAACAGCAATTTTTAAGTCTTGCCACAGATTCTCTATTGGATTGAGGTCTGGGCTTTGATTGGGCCATTCCAGGACATTTCCTTTTTATTTTTTAAGCCTGTGGCTTTGGCTGCATGTTTTGGGTCATTGTCCTGCTAGAGAATTAATCTTCTCCCAAGTCCCAGGTCTCTTGCAGACTGCAGCCTCCAGGATTTTTCTGTACTTTATAAATGCTTTTCAAAAACCTTGTCCCGGATCAGTTTGGAATGCTCCTTTGTCTTTGTGTTTGGTGTAGTCTAAGTTTGGAAATGCACTAACCAACTGTGGGATCACCCAAGGACAGGTGTATTTATTCTGAAATCATGTGAAACACCTCATTTGAACACAAGTGGATTGGATTTGTTGTGCAAGAGCTTATTTAGGTGTGTTATAGCAAAGGGGGTGAATACTTTTGTAAGTACTTTGTGTTTATCAATGAAAAAAAAAACCCACATGAAATCAATTCAGATCCCATGTTGTAACACAATAAAAAGTCCAAGGGGGGTGAATACTTTTTCTAGCCACTGTTTATAGACTAGATACAACACGTCACAGGGAGGAACAGCACACAATCAGTTACTAAAACATTGTCAGTGGACATCTGAAGTGTTGGGGTACACCCTAATGTATGGATACATATATTTACACTACTTAGTACATAGCCTTTGTGCTCGTAATGACCAGCCAATTAAAGTTCTACTGTGTGTCTATGAGACTTCCTTAGCCCAGCATCTACAAAGTAATGTGTGTATTTTTCTTCTAGCTATCTATAAACTGTGGTGAAGTAATAATGTTTTGGGAAATGTTGACCCAAAATATGAACACAATCAGTGAAGGTTGTTCAAGTTTTTGTCTAATTATTCAATAAAGAAGTGCAGTAGGGAGAGTAAAAACATCTATTGCCATGACTCTGTTGCCAAAAAATAACCTGTTACATATGTTTATCCTTTGTCCTTTTGAAAATGCCAAATTACATATGTACATTGTATGTCATTTGATGCAATGTTGCCAGGGTGCAGGTTTCAATCCACAAGGCCCTGCTTCTTGTTCCACAGCAGGAATAATTGACCTCCCAATTACGATGAAAACAAATAGTATTACTGCACTGCGTAACCACCCAACACTGCCTAACTTGAATCCAGTAACTTTAAAATAACATACATAATTTCTACTCTGTCCAAATGAGCCATCACTAACCATTTTAATTCCTCTGTCTGTCTAGTAAGTACAGATCTAATAACCAAAGCCAGTATCAAGTATACTGTGGTCATTACTCTCCATTACTCTCCACCTGTCCACAGTAATGCTCTGTACACCCCATGTATCGACCGCGGTGACGACAGACTGGCAGGGTGTGAACATGAATTAAGTAGGGTGCAGCAGCAGCACCCGTGCCATAGAGCGGTTGACTGATGCTTCATGATGACTCCCAGGGTCATTACCTGACAGTTAAGTTGATAGATCTCATCCACAGAGGGGTAATTCTCCCTCTGACAAGTCTGCTGCCCTCTGCAGTGATGAAATACTGATCAGATAAATGCTTTTACATATTCTCAACCCCGGTCTGTTTTTAGGCTGAGCAGCCATTTTTAATCACGCCATGTCAGTTGAGTTGTGGACCATTGAAAACGCAGGGAAAATACACTGTGAAGACAGAGAGGCAAAGAGAGGAAGTGACAGAAAACATCAGATACATCGCAAATTTGGATCTCAGTTTCAGACACAGAATGAAGCCATCGCCTCCGTCTCATTTTCATGAAGCCACCATTATTGAAAACATAGTAATAGCAGTTTCAGAGCTAACTATTTTAGGATTTTCTCACAATGGTCAAACGTACTGTCTTTTGGAAAGCAATGGTTCATGGTTGGGCAGTTACATCATTTCAATTTCTACACTCTTTAAGATCCAGGAAATCTATTTCTACATTTCTAACATTAATGACATGGCCTCTAACCTTTGAACCTATTCCAGGTCATGAAATGGAATGGTTGATCAATACAGGAACTGTTCTCTATCTGTCTGCATGAACGGAACATCAATGGTCATCTGAGATGATTGATTATTGATTTTGATTGGTGAATGGTGATACATGGGTTTTAACCACAACAGTTGAATGGATAGAAAGCTCCTTCCACTGTTTGCCATAGTAATTTGGCTTGTACACTATAAAATTGAAATTATATAATTTCTATGGTGACAATGCATTAAGGCCGTAAAGTCTGATGTGTCTGTTGCACGAGTGCTTAGCAGACTGTCAAAACGTGTGACGAGGTTAACGTAGCATTGTCAAGGATATTCTAGTCAACATTAACATATTAGCAATCTATATGGCAGTAAGGCGACAGAGAAGGTCTTTTGGTCCTTGCTGCAAAACTTCTTGCCTCAGCAACTTGCCATCAGCTAGTTCATATGGAAGCTAGCCAATGGTACACATAAAAATGGCCGCCGCTCCAGCCATCCTGGAACGCTGATTTTAATGGGCATGGCTGTTCTATCCTTTCAAGTTAAGGGGGTTTTAACCCTAGTTAGCCATTGCCACCCCCCACACACACACCTCTTCCTCCTTACACACTCCATGCTTCGTGGACATTATGTGGCTATGAGCTCATGATAAGGTTTCAGTCGCTTGTGGATTGCTATGCTTGCTTTTAAAAGAGATATAGATGTGCATTGTGTCTCAATTGCTGTGTTTTGTGATATATTTCTGTCCTATTTACGGATCATCAGTCTTTCCTGCCTAAAACGCACTTCGTAAATAATTAATGGTCACCCCATCATACCCATTAGACTGTCAGAAGTGTGGGACACCATGTCTACATACACACACACAGAGAATTGCCATGTGACGCTCAAACATATGTGCATAGACATTTCACACATTTCAAAGAGGACTACACACAACATGCAGTCGCACACACACTGTATTCTATGGTTCACAGTGTAACCTCCCTTCTATGTGAGCGCACTGAACTTATTAGGCCTTAATAGTTCAAACTGAGCGAAAGAGAGAGAACTGCACACAAAAGGAGGAGGCAGACCAAAGCAATGGGATCAATTCAATGAAATACCTTTGATCGTATCTAACCCTGTAAATGAGGGGTCTGGAGTGCTGTTATAACAAAGCCTCCCATATACTCCCTCACCCCCAACACACACACACACACACACACACATAAACAAACACACATGCACATGCACAGTGGCTCCTCATACTGTGAGATCTGCGCCATTGGTGCAACTGTGGGCTCTGTGAGATACACAATAAACAGATCAACAAGCACTCACGCAAGCATAGATTCCTCCCCACATACATACACACCCATACACACACACAGAGAAAGAAAAACACAGACAGAAAAACCCACACACACTGGTTTGGGTTAGGGGTCTATCTCTCCTCCCAGTGTACTGCGGTCCATCGACCCTGCATGGCTGCTCTCAGCTGGATACGTGTCATCAACAGCAGCCCTGCCTGTTAGAGGGAGAGCGAGGGCTGTGGAGGGCGCAAGGGAGGTGGAAATAAATG
>OMOT01029386.1:0-10020 GCA_900312575.1 Acanthochaenus luetkenii | reverse complement strand
GCTGCTATGTGATCGCAGCCCCTGGTTCTCTAGACATCGGCAATGACCGTGCCCCCATCCGTCTGTCTCTATCGCCTTATCTGTTTCCTATATTACTGTCATTGCCTACGCTATTGTACATTCCACTGTTTGTCCCAGCACCTATTGCACGCTCAGCCGTCCTGGTAAGGGATCCCTCTTTGACCTGGCCCACCCAAAGTTTCTTCAATTTTTTACCTAATAAGGTTTTCGTGGAAGTTTTTTCTTGCATGAATTGAGGGTCTAAGGCTGGTGGTGCCGGGTAATTTAGGCCTTGTAGAATAGTAAGGCCTGCTATGGTTTGCTAAAATGTATATTGTTTGTCTTGTTCTTGGTTCTGTTTCCATGTTTGTCTTATACTATTCTGTAATTCCTTTGATTGATGTTCAGGTAGATCTAGTTTGGCTAATTTTCTGTAAAGTCCTTTGAGACAGACATGCTTGTGATAAAGGGCTATATAAATAAATGAACTTGAAACTCCTATTGGTAATTACAGGTAAGACATGTTGCAATGTTTTGTGGGCTCCATTATTTCCCATCTGGGATCATAAATTCCAGAAACGCGTCAACACAAGCAGTAAACATAGCAGCGAATCCACCGATGTCGGCAGTCTCAAGGAATTCTCAATTATATTCACACTAATACAATCAACCGTGTTTCTGCTGTAGATATGGTTGATTTTAATACAGAAATACAAATGATTTTGGATGCGGGCATTCCAAAAAGTCGCAAGAAAATCCTGTTTTTCCACTTATTCCGATATGACGTGAACTTGGCAGAAAACCGGCAGCCAGTAAAGTAAACAATGTGTGTGTGTAAGCAATGTTAAAAGTATCAAATGGACTATTATAACTGAAATGTTGTGATCACAGCTATTTAAAGATGTGTAACTGCAGTGTGAGGGTTATTGTGTTGAAAGGATGCGTTTTAAATCGCTTTATGGGTTCAACTGTTGGATATTACTTCAGCCCTTTCAGTGTGTGTTGGGGAACAGAGCTCCTGGAGAACTGGAGGTACATAAAGCTCTACACTGAAGTAAGGGATGACATTTTGAACACAATCGATTGTCATGATAGCAAAAACTAGGAAAACAAGGCCCAGGTTGTTATCCTTTAAACCTCTAACAGCATGGTGCCATAATCAACCCATTGAGGTACACAGAACCAGTTCCCCTTTTGCCATTAGTACACTGAACCTCTGTCAAACGCCACCGGCTGGGCAAAAACAATTGGCCTGTTGAGCGTGATGAGGACAGCCTCCTTGTCTGAGGAGCCACTGATCTCCTCCTGCAGGGCGTTACGAAGGCCAATCCGAGTTCGGAAGTATGCCACCTGGTGGAAGTCTGAGCCCGCCTCTTCGTATACCTGTATAGTGTAGGGGGGAGGGGGATCAGATTGCCATCGATCATATCAAGTACCAGAGGTCATAAACTTTAGAAATGTGTGGATTCTGTAATGTTGAGATTTACTTTAGGCTGGGGACACACTACACAACTGCCAATTCTAGCGACAATATGGTATGACAAATTATACAGATTATAGATAATCTTGCATTGTGTGTGAAAAGGTAAAGGACTTTAATCTCTTGCATCCAGATCCAGTTGGGATGACCATGATTATTTATTATTATATATCTGATCTCATGGCTATTTCCTGGTGTGTGTGTGTACTAGGACATATTACAAGCTAAAGCCGTTGCTGCATTGTATCACAGTATTTTCAGCTACGGTTATCTAGTTTCCCAGAGCTGTGCTTGAAGCAGGTTGGCACAGATATACACAGAGGTAGGTGCCTTTGCGCTCCAGTATGAGGTTTTGTCTGTACCTGGTGCTTGACTATCTGTCCAAGGGCCAGGTTGAGGTCCACTTGGCATTTGCCAAATAGCTTGAGATAACTGCTGCTGCCACCGGGCTGAGTCTTGCACTGGATCCTGTTGGACAACTCCAGTTCGATCAGGCCCGTCTCAAAGCGCACCGCCCGCATGGAGGGAGTGGTCGCTGTCATCTGGATGCCCTGTGAACAGGAAAATGGCATGTGGAAGTTTCTTCAAAGCTTGACTGACATTGAAAAGACAAAAACTACTCTTGGGAGAAAGTCCTGGGAGAAATCCTGTCCTAATTCTATTACTTGAAATAATACAAAGTTTGGACAAACTACTTCACTTGGTTGCTTAAAATGAGTGTGACAGATGTGGTGCTTTGAAGACAATTGAATATGAAATACCTTGAACATGAGGCTGAGCGAATAGAGCAGGATTTTGGGCTTGTCTGCATCTGTCGAGATGTCATGCTCATTCCACAAAGGGATGGGTTGTTCTCCTCCTGCACACACATACACAAGTGAACCTCACAAGTTCCCACAAACAGACTGTTATGAAGTGTTAGATAACATGTGTGATGTGATGGGGTGTGTGTGAGTGTAGGGGTGGGTTCTAGCGGAATAACATTTTCATTCCCATTCCAACTACGTTCAAAGACTCGTCCCTGTTGCAACTGCTTGTAATAGCCTACTTATACACAATTCTCATAATCCCTAATACCCTAATCTGACATCACAGCACCCCGTTCTTTCTCTGTTTCTTGTAGTGTCATTACATCGATCAAACTTATTGAATTAAGCAAATTACTATCAGTATTTGTTGTGGATGTCTCACTGTTTTGAGAGGAACAAGCTTTATTTCAACTACCCACAAGTGGTAGCTGTAGGCTATAGAGTACTATGGTGAACAGTCCTGTTTAAGATTAGATTAACTTTATTGATCCGAGGGGGTTTAGGGTTAGAATTGGGCCACTGCAGCAGCAAAGAAAATTATGTAAAAAAAAAAAAAAAGGTTCTATGTGTTAGTTTTGACATATAGGGTGTAAAAACATTGAAACTGCTCTGAACAGGAGCAGGTGAAATCATAATTCTAAGCCTAAGCCTAAACATAAACTGTATGTAGTTCATAGAGTATCTGTAACAATACTGTACAGAACAAGTGTTAACAATACTGTACATGTAAACTGAAAATTAAAAAATAAACAATGTATTTGTGTTGGTCCTGAGTACCTGACACCTTCTGGATGACCTCGTTCACCTCCTTCATAAAAACCTTCTGCAGGAAGACCAGGTGGTTGAGCAGATCTGTGGTCAGGTTGTGCTCAAAAGAGCCAATCTGCATATCACAGGAGACAGTTTGGATTGATTGGCCACCAAAGAAAATTCCACTGCTTAGTCCATTGATTTAAGAATAACAATAAGGGATAGCACATAAAAAGTATTAAAAAGCAAAGAAATAAAGTAGCCTGACCAACAAACAACCAAACTATATGGGAGGTCCTCAGCTCTTGGGCAACAGTCAATGCCAACAGCTGATTCAGCATTCTGTTTCTAAACGTAACTTGGCCATCTCAACAGAATTGAATAAACATGGTTAATTTCTGTGCCGTTTTTCACTGGAAACTGCTGTTGCCCTGGGATACAAATACGAATGGTCCCTTCAGCAGCCTCTTACCTCAGCCACACAGCGCAGATAGTTGCCTTGGAGGTAGTTCCCCTGCTTGGCTAGGAAGTCGTCGGGCGCCCAGCCTTGGTCTGAGTGGCTCTCGTGGTCCTCCATGATGTACTCTCCTGACATGGTGACTGGCGGCAGGTTGAGGCTGGCTGACGGCGGCATAGTGGACATGTCCACTGGGGACACTTTTGACTGGAAGCACAGCTTGTGGTTTGGCAACTCAAAGGTGAAACTGGTTTGTGCCCCTGAACGGAGGGAAGGAGAATTCGAGGCATTGAAACATGAAGAAGTCAATTATTTATACTTCTGTAGAGACTAGGGATGCCCCCAAAATTATATTAGTAATGGATATCAGAATAGGCAAAAAATTGCATTCAGTTTCAACAAACACAACAAAACAAAATTATGATACGCAAATTTGAATTAGTGATGCATGGGTCAGGTTTTTTCAACCCACGACCGCCCGATCTGACACATAAATATAACTGAACCTGCCTGGTAACCGATCCACCAACCCGGAAAAAAAGAAAGAAAAAGATTAAGCAGCCAGGTAATTTTCCAAAGACTCTTGTATCGTGTCTTGCATATTTACTCTTGAATGCGCGTGTAAGCCAGTAACTATTAGGCTATATATAATGCGTGCACTGTGCGCAGGATATAATGTATGGATGGCACGATAAACCAGCTGGACATTGGAGAAGTTTATTCCCTTAATTAAATGTACATTTTTATTACCACACTATCTCTAGCATGGTTCCAGTGAGCTGAAGTGACCGGTAACCAACTAGTTGTGATAGCTAGTGCCTGAGAATAGGCGATTGCCGTGCCGAAGTGCAAGCCGAATTCCAGGGGGGAAATAAGCTTCGAGGGGGAACGAGTCGCCAGCTGACCAGGAGGAAGCTAGTTGCTAGCTGCCAGTAACCTGCTAGTAAACCATGAACACCACAGTGACGCCTCATGCAGGTAGATGAAAAATGTCCTTCGGGATAAAGCATAAGCCGCTGCATATCCACAGATGAATAGAATATTATGAAGTAGTATGGGTAGAACTATCAAGCGAGTCTTGAAGACTTAGACTGTGAAGGAAAGGAGGCCAGGACAGGGTAATCTAACGCTGGGGAAGGGAGGGGCTCCTCAGGTGCTGACCAATCATTTCTGCCTAGTAGGCGTGTATAAGGACTTCAAGCCAATCACGTCAGAGATTATATTCCCATAGTGTGAGTTGTATCGAACAAAGTTGACTGAAAGAGAACCACGTGTAACATGTCAGAAATCAAACCAAAGAGACTTGATATTCTGCCTTTTTACAGAAAGATAGATGTTAGCATTTATAAATTGCTGTAAACCGCTGCTCCAATTCTTTGTTATTCAGTAAATGTAACAGTACATGTAATCTGTCTGTATTTACAGTGCAGTTTGGTAGTTGCAACCAGTATTGACAGTGATAAAGTGTATAGAGACAAGCTCTGCACTCGAATCAGTTTACAGCTGCATGGAAATCAATGCCAGTTCTGTTCTCTCTCACACACAACACACCTGTCATGCCATGGCTCTTCATGCGACCCATTTTGTACTCTGCTTTTAGTGAGGGCAGCAGGGCAGCCCCGATGGTAATGCCATCCATCATGGCACTGAACTTGAGGACAATGGGCTTCTTCTCCAGGCCCTCAGGAAGCTGGGGGAACTCGTTGGCCTCTACGGGGGTCTGGTTAATGCTGGATGCCTTGTCAGACGGCTGGGGTGTGGGAGTGTCCTCCCTATTAGGAGGCGGACTGAGAGGGAAGACAAAACACAATCCAGTCAAGATTGGCTTGTGTCTATGCAAGGTGGCGATCAGACTGGAGGCTTTGAAATCGTGAGGAATCGTTTTCTGGAGTGTCAACAGACTACCAAGCTACTGTAGCTTTGTTAATGTAGATCCCAGTCAAGGAGTGTTGCAATTAAATTGGACTGGATTAATCTTCAAATACCATACAAATCCCCTCCGCACCAATTCCAAAACTGATGGGGCATACTGTTTGCAAACTGAATAAACACTGGAAAGCTGTACGCTACTACTGAGAATTGTATCATGCAGAGAGCTTTGCAGTTACTGCCTCATATTCCAGTAAAGATCTTAAATGCATTTTCATATCCCAATCACAGCTATAACTGTATACATAATATTCGGACTATTATCATGTAAGCAGAACTAACAGGCTGTGCAAACAGTGTATGTGCCTCAGTATACTAATAGCCAATATTGGCATGTCCCAGCATTTTAATAATCAGGATATGAGATTCCCGGTCTACTTTAAATGGAAATTGTATTTAAATGTGCCATATCTTAAACAGACCAGTTAAGTACCACAAATACTATTGGAATATTAACATGAATGTCAAGACACTCATGCAATTGTCACTTGACTGTTAGCTTTTCTTATGAGGTTTTTATTGAGGCTAGATTGGGATTTGATGACCTTGGGTGTTGCATCAGGGATCCATTTGGAATTTCAAATATAACTACGATGAGTACACAATTAGACCTGCCTGCTTTTTCTTTGAAAGGACAGGAGAGACAAATGCAGATTTTAAAGGATTGAGACAATTGTTTCATTGTGCAAAAGGCGATTAAATTGTATATACAATGATGTATACCATCAGTGCTTAATACAATATAGGAATGATGTACAGGAACTGGCCTCTCTAAAGCCATCATGCAGCAGTAATGTTCCAGTATCTCCCTACTTTGCAGAGCCAACCTCATCATTTAAACAGGCCTCTTGCCAGTCACTATAAATTAAATTTGTTCTTAATTGGTCTGTCTGTGCACGGTGGCACAGTGGTTAGCACTGTCGCCTCACAGCGAGAAGGTCCTGGGTTCAAATCTCGCCTGGCCCTTTCTGTGTGGAGTTTGCATGTTCTCCCCGTGTTTGCGTGGGTTTCCTCCGGGTGCTCCGGTTTCCTCCCACAGTCCAAAGACATGCAGGTAAGTTGAATTGGAGACTCTAAATTGCCCATAGGTGTGAATGTGAGTGTGACTGTGTTTGTCTGTCTCTGTGTTATCCCTGTGATGGACTGGCGATCTGTCCAGGGTGTTTCCCTGCCTTCCGCCCGATGCATGCTGGGATAGGCTCCAGCCTCCCGTGACCCTAAAATAGGAATAAGCGGGTATAGACGATGGATGGATGGTCTGTCTGTGTAAATGAATATCAAAGATAGATAAATAAATCAAACAAACATGTTGGAGGGCTGGCGGATGAGGTCGGAGATCTGTTTGGAGAGCTGGTGGGAGCTGCGAACCATCATGCTGTGCAGAGTGGCCGGGTGCTGGGGGATGTTGATCATAATGGCTCCCACTTTGAAAACAGCTGCATTGTTGGTCTTCAGCCCACGCTGGGCACTATACAAAGCCTGGGACTTGGCGATGTTGCACTTCACCACCGTTCTGAAATGCATAGAGTAAACTGGAATGGGCAATAGGATTGCAATTTGACTCATCTTAAGGTGATGTGGAAATAGTATCAATGTAGGTGAAACTACTGAGTGGATGTGCCAATTAAAGGACTATTTGCGGAACTTTCAACCATGAAACTGACACGCAGAGCCCATAATTTCACTGGTTCAGTGAATCGGTTCAGTATTGAGCTTGCTACAGATTTCTTGCAGGCTCTCACTGGGCTACAATAGAATTCAATTGGGCAATCGTAAATGCTTTGGAAAAACTACTGTAGCCCTGCAGGAAAACTGTAGAAAGCTCAATACTGAACCAATCAGTGAAATTATGGTCTCTACATGTCCTTTTCAGGGTAGAAAGTCTGCAAATAGGGTCTAAGGTCCAACATAGTGAACTTATCCTTTAATAGACATCAAACATTGAAACACCATGCACATTCAGGACAACTGGTTTTAAAGGGCACAGGTAGATGATGACGAGTGACACAGCTACATGCCACAGCAGTTCCACAGAGACTGAATAAGGTGATTCATCATACAGTATGGCAGCCAAATGCATGTTCTCCTATGCAGCAAAAAGGGTCCTTTCCTGCCTCTTGTAGCAAATACAGTAAGTCCCTAGATGACTTACTGAATGTAATACTGGCATGGGGCCATAACAATTAAGGCTTTAATACACAGATGAGATGAGATTGAAACTGGTGAAATAGCAGATTGATATAAACATGAGGAAGGGAGCACTACATAGAGGAGTTAACTAACATAAGGTGAAGAACTGTAAATAACGCAGATTCTCAAATAACTTGGAAAAAAGCACAATAACAACTTTCTGCTTTCATAAAAATAAGGGGACTGGGTGCCCCTAGTTCTCTCTATAATTGATGAAAGTGGCATTATACACACACACAGGAGAGAAAATACTTCTGAGAAGCTGTTAGCTGAAAAAACATGTGGATGACAGTTGACAGACAAATGAAAGTTGTGCATTTAGTGCAGTATATTTGCAATACATGTGATTAAGTGCAAGCCCTACATGGCAGCAATAACATACAGAAACTCTTGTTTAGCTGTGCTGGTGGGAGATGTTGGGAAATCCTCCAATCTATGCAAGTAGTTGGAAGAAAAAGCCAGGAATGTAAAAGAAAGAAGAGCAGAAGATAGGGTGAAACAGTTCATGAGACACCATTAGCTGAAAGCATCCACAATATTTTCCACAAGCATATTGAGGAGGCACCAAAAGAGAAAACATGGCCATCTAGGATGGTCATGCTGCCCTGCATTTATTTGAAATATGAACAAGCCCGATTTTTATGTCATTTCATGCATTGACACCTTGATTCTATTCAAAATACAAGTTTTAATTATTGCATAATATTTATGGTTTACTTCCCAGATTACTTATAAGTTGTGGTGTTGAGCATTAGGCAGCATTTACATGAGCATTTGTGATGCGTCAAAAAAACGGACAATATCCCATGTATTTCAATGAGACCTATGCGTTGACGGATGACATGGATCGATGGAGCGCAGTGCATGAAAATATCACAAACCAGTCCATCAAAAAAGTTTAAACTAGTCAAACGTTTGAAGAAGTGCAGATAAATGTCATCAGCCAATTACATTTGTAAAGACTGCTTCAAAAGGTTTCAAGACCTGCCCACAACAATGTGAATGTGACGGACGTCAAATGTCCCATGGGAATGCCGCCTTAATATTAAGTGTTGAGTATTTATAGAATACTTTGAAATTCTACTACTATTATTACTACTATCATTATAAATATACATTCATGAATTCAGTGTATTATACCCTGTCAGGACTATTTCAAAGAAAACATTACATTATGTAATAGATAATGGACAGCCACTGTATTAAACCTACAGTGTTTATTACGTGCTAGGGAAGAGCACCTCTATAGGAGCTAGGCTCTGTGTGTGCTTTCGTGTGTCCAGTCGTGTGTTATTTTGTTTGTGTGTAATGCTTTTTGTCAAGCATGGTGTATAGGAGAACTGCAGTATGTACTGTTTAGGCTGCAGAGTGCGCTCATACACAAGGCAGTATGGTAGAAGTCAAACAAGCATTAACCAACTGGAGGCTCATCTGCGGGACATCTACATACCAGGAAGTAGCTCGTGAGTTTCTAACTGAACAGGCTAAGTCATGAATTCTATATTTTTTACAGCAATTATCATAGTTATAACAACTCTGCGCTACCACAGCACTTTGGTGTTAACAGGTGTAGTTTTTAAAATCAACATAGCTTCACTCACTCCAAACATGCATATCCCCCAAACACCTAAAAAGCGCAAGATCACTTGTTTAACAATAATAATATAATATATGCATGTGTGTGGTTTTGAAAATAAATATATTACAAACAGAAAATTCAACAGTGATCCATAAAAATAACCACCTCAGAGGACCAGAGTTACAAATATAACCTACAGTACTCTAATGTTGCCACCAAACTAGGTCTGGAAGACAATATCTATGAACTAAACTACTGACTATCTGCTCTGAAGTGTAATTACATTTTATAGTGGAGCCTGTTGCTGGCTATTGTTTAATTAATCATCCTTGGCAAATGTCAGCGCAGCATGCTGAGTCAAATTAAACTGGCAAGTAGGGAAAATGTGCGAGTCTGTGAGTGGCATTGCACTTGTGCTTACTTTATAGCAGACTGTTACATAATTGTACACATCACTGACAATACAAACACATGGGGGTAGTTTAGAGCAGGGGTGCTCAATAGGTCGAAGGTAGTGTGGGTAGATCGCATGACATTAACAAAACAAAAAAAATTATATATAAAAAAAAAAAAATTATATATAAAAAAAAAAAAATATATTATTCACAATGAAAGACTGCTATAGTTGGTCTGACTGATGTTGACGAAAAATGTACTATAAGTCGCTTTGGACAAAAGCGACTGCTAAATGATGTAATGTAATGTAAAGTAGTCAGCCTATCATCCGTCCCGTCACTTGATTGATATACAGGGCAGCCAGTCAGATGACATCTGACTTTTTCTGGCGAGTTGGGCACCGGAAGCGCACGGCGAGGGACCAGGAGCG
>OMOT01029382.1:0-21828 GCA_900312575.1 Acanthochaenus luetkenii | reverse complement strand
GGGAAGGCCATGTCGTAGCACACCTGCTTGCAGCCCGGCTGGAGGGTGTTGCAGGCGAACTGCTCCTGCTCGTCCTCAAACATGTCGCTGGCCACGGTTCCCAGGATCAGTATCCTGAAGACCAGCATGAGAAAGAGCCAGAAGCGGCCCAGCATCGGCGAGTGGGCCTGCAGGCTGTCAAAGAGCCCACCGAGGAAGCCCCACTCCCCCATGATGACAGCGCCGCGTCTGGGGCGGCCTCTTGGATCTCTGGGGATGTATCCTCTGGAAGTCTGTCAGTCTCTGATCAAACGCTCCCTCTCCCTACACGACAATGTCCCAGGACATCACAACCTAAACGGGTGGATCTGCAGGTCAAAGGTTGGTGAAGGGGTTCGCGTTCCAATGGCCTGAAACCAAAACGTGAAACATGATTGTGCAACCTACGGTCACTGCGATTTAAGCATAACACCAACAGAATAAAACACAATGACAAACTTTGGACTTAATTTACCAGATGAGCAGATTTTTGTTTTGAAAGGAGGCAGTGAAGGAAAAGCGGATGAAGAGCCGAAGTCCAAAATCAGATATCCAAAAAACACACAGCAAATTACACCTGTTCTTAAAAAATGATTGTTGCCATGAAGGTAAATCACATGATCAGTTACCACTAAAGGTATAAATCATTTAAAGACCGTTGCTTATAAAATAGCTATTTTGAGGACAGAATCGTCAAGTTTTTAGAAATATTGACCGATAGATTTGGGGTAGTATCTTTTCCCCCAAAGAATTGATGACGAGTCGTCTTATATCTAGACTAGTCTTCTGAAATGAAACCCTTCATATAATAAAAAAGGAAAACTCAACCCAAGTCAATACCTGCTCATGTAGATTCTTGTCTAGTATCCTTCGCTCCTGACTGAACTGTTCATGTGATCTTTAAAGTCATAATGGAACCACATTTTGAGATCATCTTGATGTTGTTCCTGTTGAAACATATTGGGGCGGGACATAACGCAAAGTGTTAACCAATGGGACATCAGTTAGGGAGAGAAAGGCCGTTTTATTTAATGGGAGGGGTGGAATTCATAAAAAATTCTGTGATGCTTTAATGACTGAAATCACTGTCACTAAACACTTTCTGTTTTACTGGAAGTAAAAGTTATGAGTTTGATATAAAAATGTTTTATTATTTTACATAGTAAATTGCCATTTGTGACTAGTGCAGAAATGTTACGGTGTGAAACGAATGACGACACGTTGAATTCCTGAAGTTACATATATATTTATACAAAATGTCACATGTCAACTACACTGTAAGAGCACAACCTCACAAGCTTCTTCTCTACTCTATGGTTCACCAACAAGTTGCTACTTGCGGAAGCAGCCTGGCTGGTTGAGCTGCTCTCCGGCCCACTGACACACCAGACATGTGCCACTGGTGACACGCTGACAAAACAAGTTCAGCCCGAGGCAGTGCATGTACTTTATGAAATCTCAACACGCACATCCTCTGATGAGTAAAGATCCTGTCTTGGCTCATCGTCTTATTTTCTGGGAAACTGAATGAAAGTGTAAAAATAAAGAAAACCTACCCCAACATCGTATCCGTTCAAGCGGCGATGGCCTCGTCTATACCAACTTAGGCTCCTCAGTTTGTCCAAATGGCATGTGCTTAGTGTCTGGCAGGGCTTTATGATCGAGAGGGCGGCAACGGTAAGGAAGTTTCCTGCTACGTCCTAATCTGTCGCCATCAAGACCCAAACAAAACTGATGTTTACTCAAGACGGGCACGCAGTTGATGAGCACTTGAAAGTGCTTCCTTAATGGCCGGAAGGATCTGTTATAAGCTGTGCCGTCATAACGCCGGTCTCCCCGGTCAACACGCGAGCACACCAGCATCAACACAATATAAACAAGTAACTTTATTTGACAGAAGAACACACAGCGGACATCCATTGAAATATGTACAAGACACAACATGGAGTAAAAATGGAACACGAAAGAACAAACATTTCAAGTAAAGCATTCTTTTTCGAATACAAAAATGATTCTTCTTCTTCTTCTGACATCTGATCCGCTACATCAGAGGATGAGGGAATCTCGTGTTTTACAACGAACCTCAGCTCGATTAAAAGAAAGAAAAGAAACCACACACTAAAATCTATCTACGCCTCGAGTATAAACGAATCAGCTGCTTCCAGTCACAAGCAACGCCATAGTAGCCCCAAGTATTGAACACTAACTAACTAAACGACCACATGGGAACTGACTTCGAGGTCGGACACTAAAAATCATCCGAGTCAGAGTCCAGTGCGTATGTTACAGGTTTCCTGACACGCGAGGGCTTCTCCTTCTGTGCCACCGCTGGAGCTGCAGCTTCCTGGTCTGAAACTTGGAAGCTCTCGTCCTCGTCCCACCTCTTGCTTTTCTACAAGGACGGAAGGATTTTAAGAAACACAGAACAAATATTAAAGGAGAAAAGTATTAGTGACTGCTCTGAATGCTGCATTTGGCATCATTGACATACTATTATAATTTGGAGGCGAACACAAACCCCATGCCAAGTCAAATACTGCTGCCGTCAGGTGAAAACCTGCAACTTTGGTGATTTTCATGTTTTAACCTCAGTTAAGCAAGTAAAATTGTTTTTATATAGCACCTTTCAAAACGTGGAGTTACAAAGTGCTTCACGTAAAGAATGCCTTTATACATACACATACAAAACACACACACACACACATATCATGTAACAAGCAATGAATCATATATATTATAAGAAAGCGGACCTATATGTGTCTTTAGAAGTCGTTAAACATTCAACTGACGCTGCCGATCTAATGGCTGATGGGAGGCGGTTCCAGAGGGCGGGAGCTAAGACTGCAAAGGGTCACTTCTACTTTTTAGTCTTGAAAAGAGGACAGACAACATCCTGACCAACTCCAGTTTGGTCTAACGGTGTCGCTTCTAAGGGCAGCTGCAGAAATTTGCCCATTGGTACTTTTTAGCTTAGTTTTAATGTTTTTTAACGGTACTACTACCACTACTACTACAGACAAAAGTCCTTGATCAGTGGACCCAAGAGGTCTCACTGGGGTGTAATGGGTCAGCAATTCAGCGATGTAATTGGGGGCTAAACCGTGTAATGCCTTGTATGTGATGAGCATTTTGAAATCTATCCTATGTCACTGGCAGCCAGTGCAGGGAGGCCAAGACAGGAGATATACGAGACCTGCACCTGGTCTTAGTCAAGAGCCTCGCAGTTGCAGTCGTGCTACGGCTTGTTGGCTGAGACAGGCAAACGGGGCGTTGCAGTAATCCGAGTGCGACGTAATGAAAGCGTGATTTGAAAGAATACATAGCCTTCTATGGGTTGAGACTATTCTACAGCCCCATGGGTTTCTGAAATATTTTCAAAACCCATTGGATAAACTCATAAACGCATGGTGGTCAATCTGAAAATAGTTCCTGAAATGTTCACCGTTAAGATACAAGGATTTCACCTGACAATGATATACAATATATGGTAGGAAGCCTCTTAAGTCCTTTCCTTACAGAACAGCTGCGCTTCTGAGGAGCAACTCATCTACGTTTTTTGAAAAAAACTGACAAGAGGAATCTCAGGCAGTAAAATCTTTCCAAAATCAAATAGCGCTTTGAAACGAAACCCTTTAAATACTGTTCAACCGTCTACATGTCACCAAACACACAAGTCTAGAACCAGAGCCTGGTCCAAAACCGACCTTGCTGGCGGTAGTCTTTTTGCCCTTGATGCGGGACATGAGGCTGTCCGAGCAGCTGTCAGAGTCGTCGCTGCTCGCGGCCTGTTTCCGTTTGAGAGCAGGCTTCTCCTTGGCCACTGGGGCTTCAGCTTCGCCCTCTGAGTCACTGGAGTCAAATGAAGGGACCTTCTTGGTGGCGGTTTTGGGCTTGGACAGAGCATCCAGGATGGATGGCTGCTTTGCATCTATGGAGTGACGGGTTAGGAATTACAGTCATTTTAAAGTATTTTGCGTTTTTTTGGTGCGTATTGTGTAAATAAATAGCATTTCATCTTACAACTGCAAAAAAGTCCTGCAGATTATAAAAGGTTACATTAGATTTAATTTAATTGTTCTCAGTGACAGGCACCCTAGGTTCCAGCCCACGTGGGCTTACAAGACTTTTCCACACATCATGTTGCAGTTTGAACCTAAAACAGCAACAACATATTCCTAAGCACAATAATCTTTACAGATTAAGGGGGCCACAGAGAATCCACCTTATCTAAAGCTGATGGTTTTGGACCTAACCTTAACTGTGCTAAAATATCTGATCTTTGTTTTGTGTGACATACAGTACGAACCACATTCAGCTGTTCTTAATAAGCATAATAATACAACAGGTTACAATTATGGCCCGTTTCATTACCTGCAACCTTCTTGGACATAGCTGGTTTCTTGGCAGTGGTAGTTTTTTTGGCAGCGGCAGGTTTCTTGGTAGCGGCAGGTTTCTTGGGCGCAGCCTCTTTGGCCTTGGCCTTAACTGGAGGCTTGGGTGCAACCACCTGATCACCAGACGCCGCTGCAAAAACAAGTTCAACACAGAGCTCATAATTAAATCTCAGATTATAGCCCTAAAATCCAGTGAAAATACTTACAGCTGGATTCGCTTTCTTTCACCGTTGTAGAGTTGCTCTTTGCCACTTTCTTCCTGCATAAGATAGAAGTTTGACAGTTAGATTTATGGTAAAGAAAAAACATTGACAGAAAATGTGATACATTTATCATGTGATGCTTATTTGGCCAGACAGCTTTATGCACCAAGTATGCTGTTCTTGGCCTCATACTCAGACTCACGTGGGCACTGGAGCTTTAGGAGGCGGGGCTGGGGAGGTCGTGTCGCTGTCAGTCATGTCGCTGGCCTCGAGGGCAAAGCTGGCGTCATCGTCAGTGATGACCGCTTTCCTTTTTGGAGCACTTTTCTCCCTCCAATCATCAAACTCGTCTTCACTGCTGGACATACTATACTTCAGCGTACCTTAGGAAATGGGCAACAGGATGGGTTGCATTAGCACTGTTGCTGTGAGTGTTGGTATGCGTTTCTATATTCCTAACATCCTTACAAAATACAAGTTGACTACAGCAAACAAGATGTTACCGTTGACTGTTGTAATCACTATGGGCATTAGTTTTAATGCAGCCAGCATATACAATTATTTTTACAGCTATTAGAACCAGACGTTTGTTTAACTAGAGCATTCCCATGATTTGTCAGTAATCAAACAGCTGAAGCAAAGTATATTTAGGGGTGAAGTGGGGAAAGAGAGCCAATTAGCCTTAGGAAATGAGTTTTATCAGTGTTTGGTTTAACTCCCTTACATTCTTGAAGTGATTACATCTCGTCTCACGGGACATGCAAGGCAGCAGTTTATACTAATGTTCTGTCTGTGATGGCCCCAGTATGGTACGTTTATTACTTATTAAGGTTGTCACTCGAAAACGCAATATCATATATATAATTAATCAAACATGTGTTTTTTTATTTTCCCTATTGCCTTCCCCATTTCTGGCATTGTTCTGCCAATTGCTGCTGTAACACCTGAATTTCCCCTAGGGGATCAATAAAGTGCAATCTAATCTAAACAGAAAAGCTCAAACTAAAGGCGCGCATTCCCCTGCCATTGCTTAGGGGGTCTGACTGACAATTTGAATCGCAGCTGTATAGGATCCGAAGGGGAAACGGGGTAATTTCAGTAGTACAGAATAGATCAATGAAATTACAATAGAAACAACGGTCAAACGATTAGAGATGATAGTGGTCAGGGTCAGCTAGCAGCCTCACCTTTAGTTTTGCGCTCAACCCGCTCCCTGGGGGCAATCGCCTCCTCTGTCTCCATCTCCCTGTCGGACCAAGGCTCCTCGTCCGAAGACACATTCTTCTTGGACTGCTTCGCCGTGGGCTTGAACTGCAGGGTGGTCTGCTTGCGTGTGTTTGATGCTGTTGCAGAGAAGTGTTTGTGGTGTTATCTTCAATAACAATGCACCGTACATTTTATTACAATAGGTCAGGATATGTAAATAGGTCATTATCCTTTATTGTGAGGCAAACTGTTATTGATCTTGTTACCCAGTGAGCCTGCAGGAAAACTGTGGAAAGCTCAATACTGAACCGATCAGTGAAATTATGGTCTCTATGCGTCAGCTTCATGGTAGAAAGTCAGCAAATAGGGTTGAAGGTCCAAAATAGCAAACTTATTCTTTAAAATATCAATGTCTAATGGATCTGCAACTTCATCTGTTGTTACAGAATTGTGATCCTAACCTTTTTCCTTGGCCAGGGCTTTAGTCCTCTTGTTCATCCGTGCAGCCAAACTAATCCCCTCAGTCGGCTCCACATTCTCTCCATCGTCATCAAACTCCATCTTCATCACCAAATTTTCACTCTAAAAACCCCAGAGAAACAGGGTCGGACAAAAGACAATTCAATCAAATGTCAAAATTGAATGGAACATCACCAGGGCTACACAATTTATCAATAATTGTGTATCCACAATTAAAATGTTTGCATTTAATAAATGTAGAATACTGACATATCAGCAGTATTTAAATATTTAGAATGTCTACTTGCAAAAAGTGTAGAAAATAATTTTGTTCCTCAACTCATGAAGACTATTATGGTAATTGTAATTAATAATCAGGATAACAATATCTTAACCAAAGAATAATGATTGGTACTTAATCCAAAATGGTGTGGCCCTACAAGTACAAAAGAAATCAGTCTAGTGTGAACTATAAATCAAAGAAGAAAATCAGACCTCGACTTTCTTGCCCCTCTTGCCCTCTCCTTTCTTAAGGACAGCCTTCTTGTTTGCTTCGGCCTTCATGGTGCTGGTAATGCACGGGATGACACGGCGACCCTGCGGTGTGGGCATGGTCTCCTGCTTCGCCTTCACCACTTTGCCCTTTCCACCCTTCCCCTTTACAACAGGCATGACAGCATTCTCCCTTTCTTTCTCCTCTACACGCTGAAGACAAGGACACATAAGGTGATTCTGGATGGAAATGACCTCGAATGTAACCAAGGTTTCTGCACACTTTTCCCCATTTTAAAATGTCATACTTTTTCCACCTACATTTCTTGACATATTTGAAGATTTTGTTCAGTGTTCAATATGACGCTACATATGAGTCAATTAGGCCACATTACTCTATAGCTGAAGCTATGGTGGAGAAAGCTGACAATATGTGAAATGACAGTAGGTCTACTGCTATGTTAAAAGATGTAGACATACTGTATGTGTATTGAGAAAGAACAATCATATTTTCCAGACTAATACAGAATGTATATGTGGTGGAAAAGTGACTTTAGTGTTGATAGGTAAAGGCCCATTACCTCCAGTTCCTCAGAGAAAGCAGCCAAGTCTTCCTTCCACAGGTCAAGTGGACTCTTTTTCTTTAGGGTGTTTAGCTCTGTCAACTACAGGACAGTGCGGTTGGGTCAGAAATGAACAAAATGTACCCAAGATAGACTATTTCATAAAATCAGCAATCTTACACAAGCACGTAATCATTTAACATCCTGATGGAATGTAGCGACTTGGTTCATCGCTATATTTGGAGCATCAGCCATAGACTATTTCAATCTTTCAATTTAAAAGATCTAATAATTCAGTAAGACTTCAGGGTGGATGAGTATCAGACCTTAGCATCCCTCTGTTTACACAGTTCATCTTTCTTCTCTTTGGTCAGGTACCACATGGGCATACTCAGCAGGTAGTTGTAGTCTGGCCCGCTGGTGTCCTCTTTTTCCTCCTCCTCCTGCTCGTCCTCTCCATCCTCAATCTCCTCCTCATTCTGAGAGCAGGAACAGAAATATAAAGCGTTATTTGTTGAGGTGGAAGCAGATATTCAGCAGCATTCATTATGAATGTTGCTGAAAGCTGTTTAAATCATACCAAAACCAGCAAACTATGCATGGTGTCCTACCTTCTCTTGAGCCTGTTTCCAAGCCTTGACTGGGTCAGAGTCGTAGCCCATCTGCTGCAACATGCGAATCAGCTCCTTCTTTGGCTTGTTCTCTGGAGGTGGACAAACAGATCACATGCTTTTGATCAAAGAAAATCTAATTGCATTCTACGGCTGCACCATTATGGCTAAAATGCTAATCACAATCAATTTGCTAGATATTGTGATTGCAATTACTAATCTTAATAACATAATTTTCAACTACAGCAGATGTTAAAAAAAAGAATTAAAAAAATAAAGAAATGTTGCTGATATGCAAATATTCCATTATTAATTGTGGGCACGCTAAAAATGGCAATATATGATTACACACAATTAGTTGCGTCGCCCCAATATATTCATGAATGTAAACTTGGGGAGCTGACAAAGGAAACAATGCAAAGATACAACATGTTTATCTTTCTTGTTTTTTTATGGCTTTGAATTTAAACTAGCAGTGTTTGCTTCAACCAGAAGTCAAAACTTGTCTGGAATGAGCTACTAACCGATGACCAAGGTGCCCTGGATCTTCTCCAGGATAAAGCGGGCCTGGTTGTTGAGCCTGGCACTCTCTGCCCCCAGCATGCCAACCAACCAGTCCTTCCTCAGCACATAGTACTTCTTCCTTAATTCAAAGAAGTCCTTCAGGATTTCCTGCACTGATTCATACTTCTTCAGGCTGCCAACATGGTCAAACAGCACCTAAAACAACAAGGAGTCTCAGGTTGAGAATGGCTTGAATAAATGTCACTCTTTAACAAAGCTAGTTGTAAGTAAAACAATAAATGAATAAAAGCTTCACATCCTTTTGCTGTTCTTCATCAAAATGCACTGGAGTAGAAGGTCTTCCATCATTTTGATGAATCTCCCGATTACAAGACGACTTCATTCATCCTCAATCACAGGAACATGGCATGTGTGTGGACATGTGTGGCAGCCTTTACCATAGAATTGCAGGTGAGCGGGCTCTGCAGCTTGAAGACTCTGTGGAGGCCAGCAGCCTCTGCCTCCATCAGCTTCTCCTCTGTCATCTTGACCACAAAGCGCACAGTGGTGTCGGTGTGGTACTCCCTGTAGTCTGTGATCAGAGCTGGGACCTTTTCTGTGCCATTCAGCATGGGCTCCAGTACGTTCTCCTTGTAGGACTAGACCACGGAGGACAGGATGAAACGGACAGAGTAAAGAGATAATAAGATGGGTCTCAAAAAGTAGCTTAATAAACGAATAAAGATGAGTTTCATTTGACACGCTGTGTATTTAACAAACAGCATGAATGTAAATGATTGAATGAACTCAGCAGATCCCTAAGAGCTTCAGTGCTAACCTGTGTCCAGGTTTTGACAGGCAATTCAGAGATCTCGATGGTGGTGGAGTCAATGATGGCCACTTCTCCACAGTTCATGTACTGGTTGGCCATCAGCTGGTCAATGGTGCCCTTGAAGCCTTTGTAGTTTGGAAGCTGCAGGAGAAAAAAAGGATTTTTAAAAATGCGTCTGTCATTGGTTCTGCACATCCTGAATACACAAGTTAATATACAATCAGAAACCAACAACAGCCATTTCCTTTCCTCACCATAGGCAGCGGCTCCTCCCCGTCGAGCAAACGGTGGAGGTTGTTGACAATCTCTCGGACGTCATAGTTGGGGATCTTGCTGGCCCAGCCTGTGCCGATGCCCTCAGCTCCGTTCACCAGCACAGTGGGGATGATGGGGATGTACCACTCTGGCTCCACACGCTGGTTGTCATCATTGATGTACTTGAGCAGGTTGTCATCCACAGGAGGGAAGATGAGACGAGCCAGAGGGCTGTAGGGAAGGAAAATTGGAAAACATCTCGAGTGAATCACTGACTAGATCAACTCCTAATTGTGTTTTAATCACCGTTAATATTGTAAAATTCCTAACTGTATTTGTTGCTTAAAATCCTTTTATAATTCACATAGCTTCAGTATATCGCTTTCTACTAATTGTCTTACAAATGGGTCTGGGTGATATGGACAAAATGTATATCACGATAATCATAATAAATTATCAAATTGATGTTCATCACATTGAACAGCATTAAAATATACAGTATGATAAAACTCCAATTTGCATTTCATTTGGTGAGAGATGTTTATTAGTATTAGCTTTTTATCATTAATTTGGAGAACAGACTTGTTTATCACGATAACTTAATATTATTTTAACAAGATATGTTCCTATTGAAAGATGATAAACGATAATATTGCATTACTGCCAAGCCCTACAAACCTTGGTCTGGGTTTTGGTTGGCGTTCAATGTGATGTATGATGATAATAGCAGGGTAACATGACAATTACTGTAATAATTTGAAAGCTGAAAGTGGGTGTAGAACCACAAAATGTGCCTCAAATGAACAATTCATTTCCCACACTTTTTCAAACTCCAGATCTATGTTGGATGCCTGTAGCTTTCTATTATTTTCAGTTGATATGGGGCTCCTGACCTGAGCATGGTGAAGATGTATCGAGGGCTGGCAGAGTCTTTTCCACCGTGCAGCCTGGTTCCAAACTGACCCTGAGGCTGCAGCAGGTTGATGTTGTTGCTTCCAACAAAGTTCTGAGCCAAACCAACAATGGTCATCATCAGAGAGATCTGAAAAAAGAAAAAAAGTTGAGGAGATCAAATCAGCACTAGGTCTAGACTAGTTCAGCGTGAACAGTTGGTCTGATATAAATTGGCTTTAAAATCATCTCACCTCTCCATGGTGGTAGCATGACATCTCAGCTACAGAGCCAGCGAGCTGGGCCACCTTCACCTCCCGCTTGTCATTCCTCTTGAAGCAAGAGAACAGCACCTTCCTCTGGCCTGGCTTCAGACCTGAGATACACACAAATGCATGCACAGACAGAATAAATGCTAAGCCACTCTCTACAACAAACACATTATTATTTAAAGTCACACATTTGATCCCGTTGATTGTACCACACACCATCCACCAGGCAGGGGATTGACCTCTCATTGTCAGAGTTGGAGAAGAGCACCAGCTCCTTGTTGATGAAGTCATTGTAGGAGAGAGACTTGGTGGCCTGACCATACAGGAAGTCCTGTGGACAGACAATGCAACAAATACAATGAAACCTCACATAAGAGTAATGGAGCTCACAGTCAACCATCATCAAAGGTTTGGATGTCGCACCTCAGGCAGGTTGTGCTCCCTGCGCTGGCGCCTGTTGACCATGAAGTTGGTCAGCCACTCTTTGCGCTCTTCCACCTTCTTCTTGCTAAAGGCCTGGCGGAGAGAAAAATACCTAAGAATCAGATACGGGCATACAAATCGCTGACTCAAGGCAAATATCCAGGCAATAGATAATATCATATCCTAATTGTTAAACTAGTCAATATGTTAGAAGCACTCATGTTGTCATTAAGAGACAATAATTAATGAATAATGTTACGGCACTATGGCCCCAATTGATTGCTTGTAATTTTAGTCAGGAATTCCAACTTATTCTACTGTTGCACTTATAGAAAATCTCTCTGGATAACAGCATCAGCCAAATGCCTAAAATGTCTTTTGAAAAGTAGACTTAAAAAACCACTTAAACTGCATGCTCCCAAAAGAGTCTTGACGACAGTGACTGGGGAATGACTGGAAAAGATCTCACCAGGGTAATTGCCTCATCGTCTTCAGGTCCAGAGTATTTGAATAGAATACGATGTCTCTGCATATCAGAGAAATACTCCTTTGCTTCCTGCGATGTGCTAGTTCCCAAACCTGGACGGACACAAGCAAAGGTTATTTATAATAACATGCTGATACTCAACAATGAGGATATAGGCCAGGTATGATGTTGCAGCTTACTTGTTCTGTTCTACTACCACACAGGGGTTTGAGACAAACCTTTGTAGTATTTGATTTTCCAAAATTTTATGTTGGACTGGCTATCCTTCCATTTGTTGAATTCAGGGATACTGTAGAAAGACAGCTGTGTTTTCTTGTGAGAGACCTAAATAGAATGAATTTAAAATAAGTTAGCATCATTATTTCATTCTTTTCCACTTGTCATTTTGGCGGTTGCCATAATAACAAACAAAATGTTCAAAGCAGAGATATGGTGTGACCAACATAAAAGAGGATTTGTGAAAAGGTTATGGTTTTTTTAAAGATATGAATGGTAGGATTGCCCTGCAAAAAGCAGGAATGGCTGCATCCCTTTCAGAAACCATTCAGTTCTGACTGTTTCAGTGTTTTGACACAAGATGGCGGTCTCGTTGCATATTCAGACAGACTCTTTAGTCTGTTTGGGTTTCCATTATGGCTGGAAATCAACTTTTATCCACATTGTCTGATAAATCCACAAATTCTCCAGCTACTTCTATTCATTTTCCAGCCAACTAATTATATAAAACAGAACAGGACCTCAGAACTAAGGTTGATTCCTGGTGAGTGGCTGGCACTAACTTATCAGCCACAGTCAAATTTTCACCAGCTCAGGTCTGGGGTTAATATCCCACCCTAGTGTCTACTGCAGACCTTTGGTGGGCTCGCTGTAAACCAGAGGGGACTGAATACCTTGATGATGGGGGTAATGAACTCTTCCAGGAAGTTGTGGCGTAGCAAAGACGGCCAGTTGTGGTGGATGAAGTTGATCAGCAGTCCCTTGATGTGGGAGCCATCTTGATCCTGTTGCAATCACAGAAACAGTCTAGTTAGAACTTAAAGATTTGGACGACTATTGTCAACGTCAACACTAGATAATAATGCCCAACTTTACACAGCCCTTATTGAAAAGTTAACCCAGTTTATAGTATTTTACAAAATGCATAAGGAATAGTAAAATAGATTAAAAAAAGGATATACATTGGAAACGGTCAAAAGAAAAATATACAACAGACAGGTCTATCATTAAAAATCGCCATTGCTACATGTTGAATGAGGTTGCAAGCACACCTGATCTGTCATGATCATGAGCTTGCCGTAGCGCAGGGTCTTGAGGGACTCTGGGTCGCTATAGTTCTTCTTGTACTGGAGACCCAGGATTTTGATGATGCTGTTGATCTCAGAATTCTCCATAATCTGTCAGGGGGAGACAAACAATTTCCACTCTCAGTTGCTTAACTATATCGCTGGTGTGAAATATAATACTTATCCTGTCAGTGTAATATGCAGCCGCAAAACCATCTGAGCACTTTGTTAGCTGAAGTCCTAACCTGTTTGTGCGAAGCCTCCCGGACGTTGAGCATTTTCCCCCTGAGAGGAAAGATCCCGTAGTGGTCCCTGCCCACCACACCCAGCCCAGACACAGCCAGTGTCTTGGCTGAGTCTCCCTCTGTGAGGATCAGCGTGCAGCCTTTTGAGTTCTTACCACCTGCCAGAGGACATGTTATCATAGGACGCTTGTCAGTCATTTGCCCTCTGATAAGGCTTGACCGTATTTATGTGAAAACGTCCAAAAAGCTCTTGGTATACAATACCTGCATCATTGGCGTCATCCAGTTTTGGCACGCCTTTGATTTTTGTATGTTTGACAGCTGAGCACTTCTTGTTGAGCTGGGACTGAGCCTTGAACTTCACCCAGTTCATGATGCTCTCCACAATCCCACAGGAGATGGCCTGAGAACACAAAAGAGAAAATGAGGAGATACTAGTGTACTCAATTAAATTACAGTTCAGAGGGGATGTCTACAGTGTGACTTGGTTGTTCATTTGCACCTGTTTAATGAACTTGTCACTGAGAGAACATTTGGAACCAAAGTTCTTCTGCTGCAGAGTCATGTTCTCTTTGGTCTGGGAGTCGAAGGTGGGGTTCACAATCAGGCAATTGACAAACAGCCACATGTGGTTCTTCATCTGGATGGAGAAAGAGTGGAGCATACAGCATTTCGCTAACAGACACCATTTACAAAATTCTACTACTCAGTACAGTTTCAGCAATTATGGTGGCAATGCAACTACACAAATGCAGCTGGTGTGATTGAGCAAAATGAAGTTAACAGGAAGGGAACAGTACCTGGAAAGGTTTGACGACCACCCCAGCTTTGTTCTTCTTCTTCACCACATCAATGAGCTTGGTCACCACCTGGTCGGTCACGTAGTCAGTGTGCCTCCCTCCCTGGGGTCCAGAAGACAAACGTAAGATCCCATTCACTTATGGGTATTTTATAGTTCTGCATCGAAGCTGTGTCGGAGTAGTCCGTAGAGGCTGCCGCCGTAGCTTACGTGCACCTCTACAATTTTTTTTACTGTGTGGAGGGCGATGCCAGACTGTAAGAACTGTGATGGGCCTGCTTCGTATTTCCTCCTACTTCTATCCGGTTGATGTCCGCCGATATGGACTAGCTGAGCAGGTTTGCAAATATGGTCATTTGTTGGACACCTCATCTCCAACTTATAAAGACTACAAAATGTCACTGAATTAACGGCGAGAAATATCCCCGAACACAAGTTTCAGAGAATATAAATACTACTTCTGCTACAGCGTAGCTGTGACGCAGAAATATAACTTGGCTTCTAAATCATAGTGACACAAAGTTGCTGGGACAGCAGCCAAACTTGTGCTTTGCTGACAAAAGGAACACGGCATGCTAATTCAGCCAATCCCAAAATGCTTTATAGCCGCTCTGAGGTGTAAATTCAAAACAAGGCTGTCAAAACAGAAATTGGTGCTCAGTATTCCTACAGGCCAAATTACATTCTTTATTAGTGCGGCATGGCGGTCACGACTACCCTGCACTCTTCATTACACACACACAATAAATACACTACAGTATATCTACTAAGTATATCCAACACACTGTGACAATACCTTGGTGGTGGCAATACTGTTGACAAAGCTGACTTGCTGGAAACCCTTCTCGCTCATGGTGAGGCAGACCTCCCAGCGCTCGTTGACCACCTCATGGACCACAGTGAGGGGCCCACCCAGCTCGTCCACCCTGTCCTTCAAGTACATGTCCACGTAGCTACGGAAACTCGTCACCTGGAGTACAAAAGGAGGGGGTGTCTTAGCATTTTGTCTTCACGCGATTAACCCGCTACACACTGAGGCAATGACAACTGACAGCTAGAAAATCAAACATCTACCAAATGGAGCTTGGAAACTGCATCATCTTTGGTACGGCAGTTTTAAGTTCCCCAATTAATCGCAAACTATAAACAGTAGCTAAATAATACTATTACACTTTTTAACGTTTTTTAAGCTTTTTAAACAATTGTGTAGCACTTTACAAAGTGCTTAAGCAAAATAAAATGAATAATAAAATGATAAGTTAAAACAAGGCACCACAAGATTAAAGCGAAAAACACAAGAGTAAGACAATATGATGGTAAAAATAACAGGGTAAGAGCATCACATGAAAGAAAGTCTGGTTTAAAAATATTATACAGATTCTACTAGTCTAAGCTCAGGCAGGTCATCCCAAAGCATCAGGGCCCTGATGGCAAAAGCCTGTTCACCCCTAGTCTTAAACCTTGGATGGAACAGCCAGAAGGGCCCTGCCTGAGGATCTGAGGCAGCACACTGGCTCATAGGCGATTAACACGTCTGCGATATAGCCAGGGGCCTGACCTAACGTGCTTTATAAGTTATCAGTTAACAGGTAACCAGTGAAGACATGCTAGAATTGGGAGTGATGCGATTTTGCCTGTACCAGTTAAAATCCTAGAATAAATACCGTAGTTACAGTAGTCTAAATGTGAAGAAATAAAAGCATGAATGACTTTCTCAAGATTACCACACAAAAAAAGAGCTTAATTTTAGAAATGATTCTCAGCAAAAAGAAGCAAGATTGCACCATTCTTTACCTATGTATCAAAGCTCAATTCAGCATAACAAATTACACCAAAATGTCTGGTAGCTGGCTTCATGTTGGTTGAGTATGAAGTTCATTATGAATCTGGTTAAAGATATATTACAAGATAGTTGATAGATGGATAAAAGAAAGAATGAGAGAAAAACAAAATGGCATGTTAACTTACTGGCAGCCTCTTGCCATTAAAGAACACACGGACACCCTTGGTGGATCCGGCGATGTCATAGGCCCGCCTGGTCATGAGAGACACTGTGTCCTTGTCCAAGGTGTTCATCTTGAACTTGTCCAGATCTGGCTTGAAGGTGATGCAGGTGAACTCCTCTCCGTCAAACGGTTTGATGTTAAAATCTCCACTCCTGCCCATGTTGTCATACCAGGTCTGTGGGAAACATGGGCACGTAGTAAGTCAGGGTTAGCCCTTACAGGCTAAGATTATTAGAAAGGAACAATTGTGGTTCAATCTCCTTCCCACCTGCTTGAAGATCTTCTTAGATTCCTTACAGGCAGTCTCTACAGTGAACTTGCTACTGAAGATGTTGCAAAGCTTAGCACCATATCCATTACGTCCACCTAAAGAACAAGCATTTGGATTAAGATACTGGTTATTTTTAAAGAAAAGCAATTTTCTACAAAGACTGAACACTGAACATAGATGTTGCAGGTTTTGAATGAAGCCCTGAATACATATTTAAATACTGTGTTGTATGTGTAGTGTAAATCAGGCTTTACCAAGTAAATAGAAATGAGCCCCCAGATTTCACCAAGTAGTCTTACCAGTGACTTTTTTCTCGTCATCATCATAGTTACTTGAGGTGAGGAGTTGTCCGAAGATGAGGGCAGGCACATAGACCTTCTCCACCTTGTGCTCCACCACAGGGATGCCCTTACCATTATTCCACACGCTGATAATGTTGTTTTCACTGGGGGGAAAAGCACACACTCATGTGTTGTTGTTCTAACATTGAAGATAGTTGACCATTTGTAAGCAAAGGGGTTGGTGAGCAACGATCTCACACTCACACATCAACGTTGACCTTGATGCAGGACATGGTCTTATCCCTCTGCTTGTTGTCAGCAGCATTCACTGTGGGGAGGATAATAAAAAAAGCTGCGTCATAGTCTGGTAGGTTTACTATGAGATGTGTAACATTTGGCCTTTTAATCTCGTATACAATTCAGAAAAGTGACAGGTGTTTTCTAAGGCTTTTACTCACCAAGGATCTCATCAAAGATCTTGTAGAGCCCCGGTACATACGTCACATCACGGCAGTTCAGTCCGACATCCTCATCATACACCCACATTAGCTAAGAGAAGTGATTACAGACATCATGCATAAATGTGTGGAATATGAACCATTCCTGTTGTGGCATCCCTAAGCACTGTAATAAGAGCAAAATTCAACGGGGAAACAGCCACCTAACACGGCCCGACTTCGACTCCTGTGAGTTTTACCCATCAACTAAAAGCAATAAAGGTAATTTAATGTAGCCATACATTGCTGCCTGAGTTCTTACCTGAGTGAGCGGTTCCACAGAGCCAATGTAGGAGTCGGGTCGAAGCAGAATGTGCTCTAGTTGGGTCTTCTTCTGGTAGATCCTCTCCACAGACATCCGCTTAGGATCCTTCTGTGTCTTCTCCACCAGCTTGTTCACAAACAAGCTCTGTGGCAAACAAACAAGACGGGGGTTCTTTTTTAATTGTCTCCTAAACTGCATTCAGGATTTCAGCAGGGGTCCTATTTGTGATACAGCTGCCCCCATACATATTGACCTAGATCTGCCATGCTGCTAGCCCCAGATCTGCCATGCTGCTAGCCCTAGATCTGCCATGCTGCTAGCCCCAACAGCTTCAAACGGTTATTCGTTAGTAATTTCTTGCATCTTGGGTTTGAATGTAGACAATATAAAAATCGCAGAACATTTGAACAGCATACTGTGCAAACAAAAACGTTATTCCACGCTTTCCCCTCATGGGAGGCAGGTGCGCACTAAGGTAGAAATACCACTCATTTGTAATTCACTGCTTAAAAACAACACGAGGCGTTTCTGGTGTTTTGTCGCGTAGTTTTTTGTGTAGATTTAAATAAACACGATCGTGTCCAGTGTTGACGTTAATCCCATCTGACGGTACTCTATATTATGGGAAGTGATATCGGGAGACGTATTGTTTTTAACAGTTTCTCAAAAACGGTCGTGTCCAAATCACATTGATCTACCACAAACATATCACGGTCACAGGACTGTAGAAGGGAGGAAACTAGGGCAGAATCTACGGTTAATCCCCCAACACGAGTCTACGTTGGTGACTATTTGCCAAACATTGTCAGATTAACAGTAACGCTAACGTGCACATTTATTTTACGTGCCAACATCATACGCCGTAAATATCGTTCGTACGTGCTGCTAAATCGGCTCGTCATCGGCTAGTTAGCTAAAACATCGTCGTTGCTAAGAAGTTTCGCAGCACTTCGTATAAAGAAGACGGTTACCTTCAGCGGTTCAGCCTGCGCCATTCTTGTTTATTAGTCGTGTTTATTGTCGAAATCCAGACTACAACGGTACCAACTCTATTTTCTCTAACGTTAGCCAACTCAATCCTACAAACCGCGGACGGCTACGAGCGTCACTAACGTTAGTCGGCTCGCCCGAGTTTGAAATGTCGAAACCGGGAAGCGTTCTCGCGCCAACTAAATGGGCCAATCAAACGAAGTCTTCCTGATTTCCCCCATCCAATGGGAAACCCAGACGACAACAAGTCCGTCCTTTCCCGGAAAAACGACAAATCACCGACGTTAGAAGAGACCAGAAGTCTGCCCGCCTTATGTCAGCCGTCCAATCATTGCGCAGGAACAGCATTTGTTGTATTTGACGCAAAAATCCAATATGGCAAATAAATGTAATGCTGCGATTATTACAACAACGTGTGTTTTTAACGGTTTCACTCTGTAGCGTGAACCGGGATACAGGGTCCCGTGTCCCGTGGGCCTGGGTGATGGAATATGTGCTGAGAACGTTTAGATCTGGGATGCAATTATGTCCATGTTTTTTTGGGGGGGACAAAGTGATGAAAACTGCAAAATAGTGTTTTGTTAGAGGTTTGTACATTCTTCCAAAAAATACAGAATTATGCTCATTCAAGGCGGCATTTATCACCGATTGTCCATACCAACATGGGAATCAAAAGACCATGAAATGTTATTGACCTATTGCATTTCAGCAGAATTCTCTCTCTCTCTCTCTCTCACACACACACACACACACACACTCTCTCCCTCTCTCACACACACACACAACCTCACTCACACACACCCATGATTCTGCCTCAAAACTATTCAGCGGTAGGTGGGTTTATCTCTAGTGGGAGGTCATGGTTTGTTCCGTTCCACAGAAGTGCAGCGTTCAATAAAGTGTCATAAAGGGAAGACAGGATGTTGTTCAACGTTAAGCCAAGACAGGCATTTAAATTTCTGGTCCAGTCAATGAGACTGCAGCGACTTGCTTTATCTACCAATCTACCATTCCTATCTGTTTTTCTCTGCTATCTCGCCCACTCATCTGACCTTGACATGATAATAATAGGGCTTAGGAACTCGAGCTCTACCATTCCAGTGGATGTGGTACAGTGTATGCACACACATTTTACACACGCACACATGCATGCACGCACACACACACACGCACAAAGAGCAGTATGATTTGGCATGATGTGGTTGATCTCAGTTAAGAGACCAAGCAGAATGTGCCAGCTGCCCTCTTTCCTTTTTCATGCACACAAAGGGTGTTACCTTGAAAATGTATTCCATCAGTCACCTCATCAAAGCTGTAGCCTAGTCAGTAACGTAATCCAAAGCACTGCCCAACTCCAGTCATGTATTCTGATTAAGTTATTTTCAGGTGACTCAGGTTTGAGGTATAAAGTTACAGATGAAAAGTGAAAAATAGGAATCTTACGCTTATATAACGGAATAGTTACATTTTGTTGTACTTGGACCATGTAAAGCCTTTACAGGTGTTCTGTTACGACCCAACGGAGGCCCTCTCGTCTGGTACTTGTGGCTACAGATTGAAACAGGAATACAGAGTATCTGAAAATAGGCACCCATCTAGAGTTGTTGAGAGACATTAGCAACGTAGATGGGCACTCGCCCCCTCTCACTGCCACCCGTTTTCCTCTTTATTTATTGATGAGCCTGTGTTTTCTGAGGCCTGATGCAGTTTGACCGTGGAGGCAGTGGGGGAGGGGGAAACTGGACACACCAGGATAGTGGTGCTTTAAAGATACGAGGTTGACAAGCAAACAGCCGAGCGCTCGACAGGAATGTCAGAATTTCCTGTACTGTGGAAAAGATATAATATCAGTTGACTAAAACGTCTCTGCGGCTTAAAGGACAATACCAGCGTAATTTAGAGTTAAAGGCCATTCACACGTCCAGCTGACAATGCAAAATACAATAATGTTTTTTATTTTTTTTTGTCATTTTTGACTATGGCGTCAAACCCAGCTTGAAATGATCTGCTGTCCCGGCCAACAAAGACGGAAGACGGGGACGTGACAGTGACGTTCGTACGGCAACGTGTTTTTGAGGGACTGTTTCCCGGCGGAGGCTTCGATTTCCTCCCGTGGGTGTCAGGTGATTGACAGCAAGCAGAGCGTAACACAATGCGTGCACTGGTATGAAAACGCTCGACGCGATGAAATGACAATAAAACGGAGAAACTTTGACAAAACCGAATGAAGGCCGTGTTTACTGTTCAGCTCGGGCAATGCTCAAGTCCGTGGAAGTAGTTTTTCATACTGTATAAAAGATGAATGTCAGGGACTGGAAAAAGGCGAACGGGCCCTAACATCTGCAACTACGCGGACTATGTGCAGACACCGGCAGGAAGAATGTAACGGACAGGGCCAAACCTAGACGACAAAAGGTAACTAAATACTAATCTACGATAAGACTCAAAGCGCTACATGTGTACAACACTCGGTCGAGTTTTGACATATGTCCAACTGTGTCCTCGGAGGTCCATAACATGACCTTTGAGGTGTAGACCGCTCCCCGGATGTCACTGTGAATATGCCCGAGAGACACAATGAGCGAGTATGAATCATGACTCTCTCTAAAAGGGCAGTGGGAAACAGCTTCAGGCTTCTGTGTCCAACAGCAGGCGCCTATAACAACGTCACATTTAAGGCACCGCGCGCCACGACCGGCGACGCCGCTTCGTCGATAGTTCACACGGGCGGTAAGGGCGGCTAACACCAGGCGCTCCACAAACACAACGGCTGTGGATTCAAATCGTAGCAAATCCGTCGCTATCACCTTCTCAGTAAGTACTTTTTTAAAAAACGGTTTATTTTTTCCTTAAGGTCACACGTACTGTGGATTCAACGAAACAAGCAGATTGGATGAACCAGCTTCATCATTCTGAGTGAAATGTTGAGCGCCACGACCCGGAGGGGTGAGGCTGAGATAAGAGTTGTGTAAATTGTGCCTGTCTGTGTACATCAATCAAAGGATCGGACACCGTTCGATTGCTGATTCAGCCCTGGCCGCGTCTCGCACGCCACGACAATCCCCTCCAACATTTTACAGCGTATTTCCCTGCATGGGGAATTTGCTGAACCGCCGTGGAAGAACCAACATGGCAGCAACATGGCAATGGAGCATGAACCCATTCATGATCCGCTTTTTTGCGGAAGATGCAAGACTCCAGGGCTCGTGGTCGGAGGCTTCTGACAGGCTCTCTGTCAATGGGGAATTCGACAAGGCTCTGTGAATAACGTGCGAGGCCGTTGTCTCCTTGAAGTCCGTGTTATTAGACTTCAAAAGACTGCGCTCCTCGCGGGGAGGACGGGATGTTGCCGGAGTCCTTTTCATACACCTCTTCCACGGCTTTTGATGAAAAGGTTTGAGACAGGCGGGGAAATAAAGAAATAAATGAGGGGAGTGATGTTGTATTCACAAAGACGAGGCCAGGACTTTGATCTCGCGCGGGGATGTGGGGTAAGCTGGGAGCCAGACTGGGAGACAGTGTGTGTGTGTGTGTGTGTGTGAGCAGACAAAGGAGAGTGAGATAGAAATTGAAAATGAAAG
>OMOT01029381.1:0-10271 GCA_900312575.1 Acanthochaenus luetkenii | reverse complement strand
AGGTCATATATATTGTGTTTACACGTCAGTCTCATCATTAGGAATGAAGACGGGGATGAGAGGAACCGAAAGGCATCGTACGACGTCAAGGAAGGGGCCGCAGACTCTGGGGACAGGTCAGTTGCACTGCACCACTTATCTACTGAACACATTTTGTCAAAAGCAAAGGTAAAAGTTGTAATCACCGACTCCCGTATTGTTCCGTGTTCTCCGCAGTCCTAAACCCACGTTGGAGGACGTGCGCTCATGGGGTCAGTCATTTGACAAGCTGATGTGTTGCCCAGTGGGTAGGGCCTCCTTCCGGCAGTTCCTTCGCACTGAATTCAGCGAGGAGAACATGCTCTTCTGGCTAGCCTGCGAGGAGTTCACTAAAGAGACCAATAAGAGCGCGATCGAAGAGAAGGCTCGGGTCATCTACGAAGACTACATCTCCATTCTCTCGCCTAAAGAGGTCTGACAGCTCTCGACTTTGTTTTTCTTCTAAAACAGTGTTGATATCAAGGGTAAATCCTCATGGTGCCTGATGAATGTTCACCTCATAAACAGCTTGAGAATCAGTCGGATGCCATCCTCTCTTCATTTCCCCTTTTTCTCGACACCCAGGTGAGCCTCGACTCCCGCGTGCGCGAGGTGATCAACAGGAACATTCTGGAACCCACCTCCCACACATTCGACGATGCCCAGCTGCAGATCTACACACTAATGCAAAGAGACTCGTATCCCCGCTACATGAACTCCCCAGCCTACAAAAACCTGCTCAACACCCTGTCAGAGCAATCCCCCGAATCTTAGGGTGGTAATGACCTGTGACCTTTTAACTCTCTTCATTTTCTTTGTATGTTCAGTGTAGGATTACATGAACCGGGCCTCGGGCCTGGCCCCCTCCCAGGGATCTCAGCGCTATTGTGATCTGCACCTGACCGAAGACACTCAGGTCTCAAAATCTCCCGAGGGCTCGACATCACAAGTACTGCTACAGATCAACTTAGCAAAACACTCCAAAGGAGAAATTATCTATTTTATTTGTGTTAAAAGTTTTTTTTATGGTCTGTTGTTTTTTTTTGTACGATTGTTTGCGGGGAGAAAATGATTCCTACTGAGACTATATATTTATGAGTTTGTAAATAGTGCAAAGGGAATTGTGGGTATTTTATGTGGAAAGGCCTGGTTCTATTTACTGCGTATGAAAATCAAAGCTCAAGTCAAAGGCTACTTGTTAGCTCTACTTGCAGGCAGCTTTGTGGGGTACTGTATGATTTCCCTTGGTTTCACCCGTTTTTTGTCAGCCAACCTCACTCTTCGGTACCTGTAACAGTGACTTGGCAACTCCACTTCATGTAGATATTGTGAGTGATTCAAAGTAAATGTGGTTATCGGTGAAGTAACAGAAAGTGACAATAGCTCTTGTCACAGTGTGCAATTTGTTTCCCTAAGAAACTAAAATCAATGACGGACGGGTATATTAACTTTCTTTACTCAATCTTAACCACATAAATGGTTGACTTAGCCTATTTGAGACAATATTTTTATTCAAACGTTACTCAGTGAATGCCTCATAGGTTTCACAATATTGAAACAGTCAATGTTATTTTACCATAGCCTGACATAAGAACTTAAACATTTATATTTATTGTATAAAGTATTTTTTATTTATTAATATATTTTGCCAATACAGAAATACCAGCAAGTACAAGTATGTTTTAGTATTATGGAGCAGTAAACTATATTATGAAGTCATGCACTGTCAATAGAAAAGCAGAAATTAGTGAGAACGAGAACTATTATAGGTCATTCTTTGACAGCAAATTGAGTCCTTTGCCATATTAACAGGGTACGGCTAAGGTTGCAAATGCTCCAGGGTTATTTGCGGAAGGAGTTCAGTGTCATAGTGAGATATGTGGTGACTTTAAAAAATCATAGTTTCAAAAGCCTGTCTGTTGTTTTATCGAATTGATTGACGATTGCAATTGACACCGGGGTCATGCCAGCTTACCAGTGACACCAAAGCTACCATGTATACTGTGTTCATGCGTTAATTAATAGCGTTTCCACTTACTAAAATTGGAGTTGCCAAGTGTTAAAATACTTTTATGTATTCTGCCAGTTTTAGTTGAATTACTTTGTTGCCTCACAAACATGTCACTCAAAGACAAGATCCTCACACGGGGAAGTGCCTTGACATTCAATTGTGTGACATCTTTCTCACGGGCAACCGTTTTCAAACTCTTGCCATATGGGTGGTTACTGGAGCGCCCTCTCATTGGCCAAATTATCGCATGTGTTTTGTCTTGATTACTTAGTCGTGACTACATCAGTCCATTTTGGTAGCACTACCAAACCGTACTGTGGAGATGAATGACAACACATGCAAAGGTCGATGGATAGGTCTGGTTGATCTGAACTTCTGTCTGCCGACCTGTGTGCTTCACGGTGGCACTACTTGTCTTAGAGTTAACTTTAACTTTATATGTGCAATCTGAGCTGATGGACACACCGTGGAGATCAACCTCGAACACAATCTAAGCCAATGGTTTGGAGTGATACTGCCTATAAATGTTGTTTCTTCTTGTTATTTTGCGCTAAGTTTACAGAATACTTTTTTTTTTTAAGTGAATGTTTACAGTATATGGTTTTGTTTTCTTCTGTTAATCTCCAAGAAAAGAATGACTTGTGGGCATTTTGATTCTTTAAGATAAAATAAAGCACAATAATTTTATTGGCTCTGGAATTATTAATTTGTAGCACAAACACAAGATACAACCGATTCAAGCACTATAACATGCCTGGGAAATGCATCTTTAAACTTGTATGGGCTGTTGTGATAGGATTCACACAAGATCTTTTGACAAGTACCATTAAAGGATTTTTTGGGGTAAATCAGCACAGATCAAAATATTGTTGGAATGTATGACGGTAAGCATTAGAAGTTTTCACAACTATTGTGCAACTCTCAAAATGTGTTCAGTGCAGGATACTGCATGCACAAAGTATCACAACCACTTGCTCTTTCCATGAGCGACTGACCAGGAGAAGCCTATGATCACTTATTGATTTCACCCATTTAACCCACTATGATCGTAAAAGAAAATGCAGACGAAGCGCAAAAGACGGGGTCATGAAAGTTTAAAGTCTTGAAGAAATCGAAGGAGGTGCAACTCAATATTCAATCAATAAACTGATTAATAATATTTTAGACCCTGTATCATTTCATTCATATTTTGTCATTTGGTAAAAGGCTCTCCAATAGCACAAAACACGTTTATCCAAGCCCTTGTGTGACTGGTTTGGTTTGGGTGTGTGTGTTTGTGTGTGTGTGTGTGTGTAGATAGGGCAGCACAGCCGATCAACATCAAGCGGTTGCACCTGGCAATTAAAAAAACCCACACAAACATACAAAGGCAGAGGAATGATTGTGTCCTCAGTGGTTAAATCAACCCTAGACAGATTAATATGCATACATCAACATTCACTTTCATGAGATGAATATTCCACCAATAACAAAAGTACACTCCCCAACACACACACACACACAGGATTTTCTTTTGAGATAGTTAACAACCGCATGAGTATAAGCTTAAGGATCACATAATAAACTGAGATTGAAGACGCAGCATAACAGATGAACTGTAAAACTTTTTTTTTTAATCAAATGGATTACATTTTATTGGGAAATTAAATAAAACAATGTCGTGAGGGGAAAGCAAAACAATAGTAGATGTAGGTCATACATTGTTGTCCAAAGTGTTAAAACTACATATAAAAAATGTTGGTAAAAGAAACAAGACAAGATTGTTCGCATATATCCATCAGACAGTGAGAAATAGCTAAAAACATGATTAAACGAGTTTGGGAAAGAGGGGAGTCTGACAATTAATTGAATCTATGAACAAAATATTCAAATAACAGCGGTGGTGTCTTTACATGGCAAATTGCGCACCAGGTACCACAGAATACAAAGTTCCAATCTGTTGCAGATAGACAGAATCCTGGTCCGGGAATTTTGCTACTTGTCTTAACGCCAACGATGGCGCCTGTATATTCAGCAGAACTAGAAGAAAATGAATACAAACATTCATTAGCACCCAGATACTGCAATACTGGAAACACAAATGATCGAGTGCCAATGATGCAATTAAACAGTCAAAGTAAACAAATTGGAGCCGCACTCCCAAAGCTCCGAGTTCTTTATTGTCTTACATTTTAATGTTGTAAGACAATAAATAATAATGTTCCTGTGGGCCAGCACCCCATTAATATATGTGTGTTTAACTCATCTACAAGTAATTAAACATTGTAAAATGTTTGATCATTAAAGCCCCAATCTGCAACTACAGCATGGCACCCACTAATAGCTTCATAATTGTATTTATTTTATTATTATTATGTTTTTTACACTCAAATTGGCTGACTGAGCTATTGAAGAACAGGTAGCATATGCCAGCAAACGTGTTTTAAATGCATTTTTATGCTGTAGTAGGTTGCATTACATTTGACCCTGTTTGTAAACATTGAAGTAAGCTACTTATTTCTTTAGTCAGTAAAAAGTATACATATATATATATATATATCTCTTTCATAACTGTGGAAGAGGATTAGGGCCACATGTGAAAAATGTATTTGAGTTCTGAGATTAACCTTTATTCTCAGAATTCTGATTTAAAACTCAGAATAAGAGATTAATCTAAAAACTCAAATATTTGTTTTACATGTGGCCCTAATCCTCTTCCATACATAAAATTACATTTGGTTAAATAGTGTATATATTAAATACAATATTATAACCATATGTATTACTAATTATCCAATATGTATTATTATATACAGTAAAGCATATACTGTAGTACACATGCAAAAAAGTCTGGACTGAGCTTTAAGATAATTAAGACTGTACTGAGATGAGTGAGTCAAAGTCAATGTTTAAAAACATACCTTCCATCTAGCGCCGCAATCATTGCAAAAGACAAATGTGGTCATTGGCTCATCAGCACTGCGAGTCTGAACCTAGAAATAAAAAAAGGTGTGCACAAACCCATTATTACAATAATACACTAATCTAAACAAGCAAGGTTGCTTAATGTCCATATTAATTAAAATCATGTCAAAACCTTTTTCCCCTGATCAAAGAAAACAAGACAGTCACCAGTTTGCACCTATTTGTACAGCATTTGTCATGCCAATATTACAAAATAGGATACAGCACCTTGTTTTTAACCCAATCATTTGAATACTTATTACATTACATTACTTAGTACATGAGTTTAAATCTAGGACTAGTCTTACAAATAGTGCTGGGATGGTAGACAGCAAACCTGGTGTCAGTGTGTACAGTTAATTATCACCATGCCATTGTTGACTGCAATACTATATGGTATTTCCACCAGAGTTCAGATATTTCTTTTTTTCTTCTTTGCCCAGGTTTTCCGAACTAGAAGTTGAACAAGACGTTGAACTAGACTTTGTTTTACCTTCATTTGGGTAAATAGTTTAGTCAAATTAACCTATAACTTGAGTTTGTAAAGTTGTTGTGCCATCTATTAATTTTGGACAATACTATGTTGCCCTAAAACTACTAAAGCCACCCTAAAATCAGACAGGCTTGGCATAATTGCTTGCTAAACTTATCTGACTATTAACCATAATAGCCAGAAGGGCTTTTACTAACACCACAATGTAAATGCAGCATGAAGTGTGATCTCTGTACCTGCGTGTAGGTGCACCTCTTCCCCTTGCATTTGCCACAGGTAAACAGATCAGTCTGAGTTCCTCCGGTGGTGGCCATCTGGTGTTCCCTGACAGCCTCTTTGGTCAAATTTTTCCTCATCTCTCTCAGTTCATCACTGGCCATTTCCTACAAGAACAGAAGGGTGCCGATGAGCCAGAATGCTTGTGAGTAGACCACTTCTTACCAATCACCGTTTTACCAACACAACTGGGTAGATATTATCAGTCATCATGGCCACACAAAATTGAGAGAAACTTTTTGCCAAAACAAAGGTAAGAAAAATGCACTACTGCAGCAATCCAAAACAGGGTTGAAATATCAATACTACTGAAGTCATGCCAATCTTTAAGATTAAGCCATAAACAGCTAAAACACCTCTGCGGTCATCTTGGCCATGCGCTCGGGGGACACACTGCCACATAGCACAGTCCTCCTCAGATTAGGGTTCTTCACATCCTTCAGGTTGGAGATCCGGCTCCGCACACGGTTCTTGTATTTCATGTCTGTGTTCTTAAAGTCTTGGAAGACGCGTGCCAGAGTGTTAAGGAACTCAATTCTAGCAGCGTAATATTTAAGCTTCATCAAAGAAAGTACTGAATAGAGCTATAATGATCAAACTGCATTTTCAGTACATGCGTTTGTTTAAAACACATGCTAACGTCTAACGGAATTTCATTACATTCTGAAAAAGCAAAAACCTCCAACACAACATAACTGTATTTCCAGTTCACCTTTAAAACCACAGTCACATGAAGTTCACTGAAAAAGATATATTCCTCGATCTGTGCTCCAAGTTCATCACAATCAGCACCAATAGCAATATAGTCATCTGGAATAAAGGAGGGCGGAGAGGGGGGCAAAGAATGGTTAAAACAACAACTAAAGCCTATGGTCAACAACCACAAATCAAAATGGATGTCCTCTGATTGTTATGACCATATTATAATAAAATGATTACCCCCGGTCTGCAGCGCATTAGCCAGCAGCTCTCTGCACTTGATCCTAACAGAATCAGAGGTGGTGGGGGCACGAGGAAAGGTGGAGATGAGTGTGTTGGATGTAACATCAGCAGGCACGTCGCTCTTGCTGCTGGAGTTACTGCTCGAGCTGCTATGGGAGCAATAAGGGCAATTATTCAGCTCCACACCACATCAGACCGATTCCATTCTATTTCCACAGGCAAACGGAAAATGCAACACAAAAAAAATCCTGTTACCTTTCTTCTTTTGCCTCTGGGCTTCCCTGCGATGGAGAAACAGGCGTTGTTTGCTCTTTCCTCTTCTCCTCTGAAGGTTTGTCTATACCTACAGGCACCTCATCTGGAATCAAACAGAAAACAGAGTCAAGCGATACCAGTTATGTCCAGGCAGTTCAACACAGCAAAGTGCTGGGCAAGATGAGATGGCAATTGCACAATGAGCTAGGGCTGTTCGATATGACGATCTACATTGTGGGACGATAGAAAAATGTCTATCTATCTATCGCTTCTATCGCCATTGCCACAAAAAAGCATTCCCGACCCCGCTTTACGTTCTCTACACGTGGACTGGAATAACAAACAAACACGGAGGAGCGTGACACAGAACAAAACTCTATAGCATTTATGAACTGGACCGTGTAGCACCGCTATATTTGACCAAAAGCGCGGTAGCAAACGAGTATAAATTCACCAAAGCCACAGAGAATATAGACTGGGAATCTAGCCTAAATAAATATGGATTGGAGCGTTTCAAGTTGCAGTAACTGTCATATACGGTAAACATTTACGATGCAATGTTACTAAGAGAGTTACGGTAATACAGAGACATGTGTAGAGTAGACCGGGATACGGACTGAGAGAGAGTTAACGTATTGTGCCAAGTTACTAAGTGTTTAAATAAAAGCCATTGTTCCAATAAAAGCCTCTGTCATCATTTTACAGTAACCATCTGCTGAGGATGCAGCTAACTTAGGAAAGGACTATCCACTAGGGATGGGCAGATCTAAACTAGTATCGATACTTCGATACTCGTTTTGGTATATTACTCATTTGGTATCGATGCCCTTTGAAAAGTATCTATTTCAAAGTTATTTTTCATCCAAAATGCGGTTGCATCACTCAAACATCATAGTTCCCACTACGAGGTGGGAAACTCCCCAGTTCCCAGGTGTGTTGAAGGCAGCCTTACAATCTCCAAGAAGTGAGACAGCATCATGAAGGGGCTTTAGTTTCATGGACTTTACAGTTTACAATGTCCAGAGGTTTTACAAGACTGTTTTTCAACATGTTCCACAAAAACAAACTGATTTCTTGCACTATTTTCAAAGGCAATTCAGAGCCTTTTCCAATTTCTGATTGTTGGTTTAATTTGACTTATTAATTAATATATGGTTGGTTGTCTCTTTTTGTAATTTCTCCTGATGCAGTGTGTTGGTAATGTTAAATAAAAAGTGGATAGTCCTTTCCTAATTTAGCCGCATCCTCAGCAGATGGTGGAATAGATATCTGATCATTCAAATGAAGATCGATTTGAATCTGAAAATGTATTTTTTAAACCCAGCCCTAGTTTTGATTTCTATATGCGATCTGCATCCACTGCTGCTCTCGGCCTCACCTGGCCAGACAAGTTCACTCCCTTGATTGATCTCCCATCCATCTCTCCCTCCGAACCACCATTTCTCATCCCATCCCTCCAGCTCTCCCTTTGACTAGAGATGGGACCTCTCATTTGACTGTTCACCAGGCACTGGAAAGACATCACTGCTGCAAAGCATGCTGGTCACAGCCTAAGCCAGCCAATGATGCCGCTCCCCAGCCCTCCCTTAGTGCTACCATCTGGCTAATGAGCTGTCAATCACTCTCTGGGGGAAGGCCAGGCCCAAAACCAAGAGGCAATCAATCTCTTCTAGTGTGGACACTCAATTATTCCCCATTGTTAAAGCCTTGGAACCAAGTGACAGCTTGGCTTGGGACTAGGTTTTTTTGTGTGGAAATTGTCCTCTGCCCTTGTGAAAAAGGTGAAGATTAAGACATTAGACCCTAGCTAGAGAATTCATTACTAGGCCTAGCTGGGGTCTAGTATGCGCGCGTGTGTGTGTGTGTATATACACAGTCAAATTAATTTATATGGCACAATTTAAAAACAACCAAGTTTCACCAAAGCTGCACAATACAAAGTACAAAAGTCACGTAAATACAATACAAATAAAAATGCAACACAAAGTGCACAATTTACACAAACGAAGATGGTAATGCAAACAGTACTACACATGTAAGAATACAAATACAAACAAAATACAATAAGGAATGCACAGTAAAAATAGAAGCACAGGTGTACGGCTCAACCTGAATGAAAAGCCAGTGAGAAGAGGTGAGTCTTTAACAAAGACTTAAAAATTGCTAGGGTTTGGGCAGATCTATTATGTAAAGGTAACCTTTTCCACAACTTGGGGGCAGCCACCCCAAAGGCTCGGTCACCTTTTAGATTTAAGCCTTTTGGAACATCCAGAAGTAACTGATTTGACTACCTCAGTGCTCTAGCTGGCGTGTGAACATAGAGATCAACTAGGTACTGAGGGGTATAAAATACACTCGCCTTTTAAAGACCCTTTAGTACACTAATGGTCTCCCCGTGCAGCAAGTCTATAGGTAGTGCTTATAGATTTTCCTGTAGGTAATTTGTTCTTATTTAGGGCTCTGTGGACCCTGATTGGTGCCATGTGGATAAAGAAGAGGTGAGGAGATTTGGCTCCAAGGGGACCACTCAAATGCTCTGCTGAGGGTGTGAGTCACATGAATACTCCCTCTTCATTGTGTGTGTGTGTGTTTGTGAGAGAGACGTGTGTTATGTGTGTTCTTTCAGTGGGGTTTGGTTAAGGGCATCTGGTAGCTGTAAGGTTTGACAAATGATCATGCAGCCTCTTGTTACGCTGGAGCTAGACTGTTAACCATCTGTGCAGACAAACACACTGCCCTCTGCATGATGTGCCCTCTCACCATACATGTTTGTTTGTCAGTGTTTGTGCTCGTTGTTGTTTTGCAGCCTTGGTCTCCTTGTGTATACAGTAGGACTGTGCGATATGGACAAAATATTCTATCACGATATGGGTAATTTGATATCCCGATGACAATATATATCACGATATAGTACGTTTTCTGTACATGTATTATTTATTTACATTAATTATTAACGTTGCTATTATTATTATATTTAACATTGAAATACAGTTTTATATTGTGTTAGACACTCACCAATGGCTAGTTGAAGAAGGTGGCCAAAACACTGTAGCCGTGTCCAGTCATTCAGTACCTGTGCACTGATGTTGTTAGTCGCATTAACCGTGGTTACACAGACCCTTAGACCGTTGGCTATCATCGGTCCTCTGGGAAATAGGGCGTCTGTAAACATCGACTACACAGTGTCCAGTCTTCTTTGATGTGTATTGTCAAGCTCATGTACGGCTGTGTCATTCGGCTCGTCCACACATGTTGTTGCAGCATAATGACACACTGCGAAGCTCCTCTTCTACTTTGGCTCGGCAATCTCCATATACGCGTGATAACCAGTTC
>OMOT01029380.1:15859-35215 GCA_900312575.1 Acanthochaenus luetkenii | reverse complement strand
CTGGACCTGGCCATTGGGCATGGCTGCCTGCATGAGCTGCTGACCGGGGCCAGGGATGACAGTTACCCCCTGCGGGATGATTTGCAGCTGGCCCTGGGTCTTGCCCTGGCCCTGGATCACCACTGTCAGACCTGGGTTCCCTCCCTAGAGGGTTGCAGACACACACAAGAAATTACACACACGGTTACATTCACGGAGCAAATCACATTGTGTAAACAGGAGGAAGGGGAAAGAGGAGACAAATGGGACATAAAGGATTTGCACCTCACCTGAGCACCCTGTGTTAACTGCGTGAGCTGGGCCATAGTGAGTTTGACTTGGCCCTGCTGAGGTCTGTTGGCCAGGGAGGAGGGCGGTGGGGTGGCGGGGGACTGTCCAGGTGCCGGGGTGGCTGAAAGGGGCAATGGTGCAGCACCCACTACTCTCTGGCCGGCAGTTGTCTGCACAGGACTAGTACCGGACATAGCTGTGGATCCAGGCTGGCCAAGGCCCATCTGGGTCAAGACCTGCTGAGGCTGGCCTGGAGGGGATGGAGGAGGTAGCAAGAATGGCAGAAAGACATGGAAGAACTTAATAGGCAGGGCTCAAAATTAATTTACTTTTTAACTTACCAACTTAAAGTTTGGAACAACAGCAACAATTTAGGAACACCCACCAAAATGTAAGGAGCACAAACTATATATGTAATTTTTTAAAATTGATTACAAAAACGACAATACAACAGTACGGTTTTCAAGTAAAATAAAACTGTGAAATTAGTTATAAAAACACATTGGAGGACCACCAAATGTTGTAGGGGTACCGGGCCTTGAGGCCAATAAGAGATCAGGCTCAGACCAGAGGTTCTTGTAAGTGCACATGACACAAAAAAGGCTGAAGAGATTCATCAGAGAATAGAGAGAAATCTATTGATGGACAGAATACCTTGTTGAGCCACCACTGGACCTCTGACCATTGTTGTGCCCACAGTCGTACCCTGGGCAGGTGACTGGATCATAGTCATGCCCGGCCGCATCTGGCCTCCTGTTGTGATGCTCTGGGACAGAGAGCCAGCAATACGGTGGTAAGTGAAAATACAACATAGAGATATACTCCCTCAGAATCAAAACTAACCGATTAGCCACTGGTCATGCTTAATATTTTCCCTATCTTAAAGTAAAAAGTGAGAAGGAGAGGGTGAAAGACAAGAGATATGATGTAAAGAGACTAACAGTGAAAGGTAAATGATATAGAAGTTTGTATCTCTACCTGTTGCTGAATGGTTGAGGCAGAGGTGGTGGCTCTGAGATTGATGTTACCAGTGGTGGGATGTAACGTGCTGTATGTCCGTAGGTTAGCAGGAGGGCCAGAGGGGAAAATACCCAGGACCTTCTGCTGGACCACACCTGTTGAGAGCAATTGAGTGAGGAGGGCAAAGAATACACATTGGGCACATGCAGTGATAGATAGAGGATATACAGAAGTGGCAAGGCACATGTATGTGTGGAGGGGAGGAACTTTGCATTTGTCTCATTTGTGAAAAAGGCATTTTCACCTTTGAGAGAAAATGAGTACAATCTAATGTTGGAGCATAGTAGTCTCTTCTTCCTACTAATTACCCGTAAAAAAAAAATCAAGGGGCATAATCCATGCACAGTGTATCACTACTTCATCACAAGGGAGATTTTTGCATCTCACATGACAATCCTTGCTCTTCCTCACATAGCACCAAGAGTAATAAAGCGCGAACCAACCGAAAAAGACGACGACACTCTTGCTCCCTACCTCCTTGCGTGTTGGGCATGTTGAGCGTGACAATCTTGCTGTTAGCTGGCAGCGGTAGCTTGGTGGTGAGGACTTGGCCAGCCACGGTCACTGGGCCGCCAGCAATCTGGAAGGTTTGCCCTGAAGTGGTGACGCTGCTAGCCATGGTGGCCATCGAGCCCGTAGCGGCTGCAAGACACACCATGCCACCTGCTGTCACGCATACCCAAAGGACCACCACAACAGCCAGTCTATAGCTATGGTGTCCACTGGGAGGTTTGAGTCAACAAAGGGGCTATTATATTGAAAATTTGGGAGTGGAAAATGTATCACTGAGTACACAAGCTCCCATGTATTCCTCTAGGATCCCAAAAACAAAACAAAAGGCATGGGAGTGGACACCACGAGCCACAAAGTCGTTTTGGCAAACCGGTCACATTTACCAATATAGGCAACTGACAAAAAAAAAAGAAAGTTGTGGAAAAAAAGTCAAGCAGATGTTATATGAGGACCAAAAATGATAAATAAAAATAAAAATGGGAAACAAGAAAATGGCTCAAGCCACAAGTTTCATTTTTCGCTGCTTGTCTAACAGAATATGAAGGACTCACTGGTAAGACCACTCAATACATGATTTCAGATGGACTTGAGCTGAATTTGAAGTCCTCCTTGTCATCCACCTGCTTACCTGAGCTGTTGTTGGTCTGACCCTGCTTGACCCAAGAAGCAAACGATTGGTGGAAGTTCTTGTCTTGCTGGAAGGAAACTGGTGAGCCCAGTTTGGAGGCCAGGACCATCTTGGTTCCAGATGTAACCTGGCCATCTGTCTTCTGGCCTGTGGAGGCTGGGGTGGTGGGAGTGCTGTTAGTGGTGGTTATGGTGGTTGAGGAAGTGGTGGCAGTCACACCCGTTTTCTGCTGCTCAAGGCGTTTCTAAAATAAATAAAAAAAGGTTACAATACCAAAGGGTTTAGATTATGACATAATGTCCTGTATACCATGTAACACACAAAAACAAGCACCACATAATAAAATGTTTGATCCACTGTCCTGATCATAATCGAATGAACATAGTACGTTTAGAGCCAATCGTATTAGTAATAATGAAAGGTGGAACCTTGTCTCTGGTCATGTAGCTCAATGGGTAATGCATGGCAACATTAGGGGTTTGATTCCCACTGGGGCAACCCATGCTAGAAATGTATGTACTCGTGCCACTGTAAGGTGCAGTGGATAAAGGTGTCACATGGCATGTTGTTTTTTGGCAGCAGGGTTGCCTGGTGGTTAGAGAGGTAATTATTGAATTTGAAGGCCACAGGTTCAATCTCCGCAAGATATGCCAATGTGTCTATCAACCATTGAAGTTTCCTTGAGCAAGACACTGAACCCCTACCTACACACTTTGTAAGTCACTCTGGACAAGAGCTTCAGCTAAATCCTTTAAATGTGCAGCGTTCCTACCTGCTGGGCAGCCAGTCTGGCCTGTTTCAGCTGAGCCTCCAAGTGGGCCTTCACATCCTCTGCCGTCTTCAGACTACTGCCAATCTTAGAGGGATCTGCACCCTGGGACTTTTCCCTCTCCACCCTGCAACATCAAGGAAAACGGTGGTAAGTTGTGGCATCCATGCACTTACAGTGTCTCCCCCACTCCCCAAAATAGAAAAGAGACAGAAATGTAGATAAAGGGGGGAAAAATGTAACAAGTAGGAATTCAGTGTTCCACAAAACAGTATTGTTATGGAGCCCAGGCCAGTGGAGGCTTGTTGTGTCTTTCTCACCTTTCTGAAAAGGCCCTGATCTCCCACAGCTCCAGCTCCTCCTCAACCACCCACGTCTCCATGGCAATAGGTCCAGTCAGCTTGGCTGGCTCCTGCTTCTTGGGCCTCAAGGCGCTGGAGCGCAGGCCTTTCCTCTGGGGAGTGGGTGTCTCTACTCAAGGAGAGGGGAGAAAATGAGAGCGGAACAAACTGTTCATCATCACCAAAAAAAAAACCAGCCCAGGTCATTCTTCGAAATCTGTGAAAATGTTACTAGTATTTATTATATTTTTGCTTAACTTGCGTCGTTGCTCTATGAACATATATCTTTTACCTTTGGGAGTGTCTCTGTTGGTGAGGGGACAGATGATCTTCCTGATGCAGTATTCTGAGCGTATGCCATAAGGCCCCACGTCTCTTCGCTTGATGATCTCTGTTGTAGTGATGTCTGTGTCTGTGGTTTCTGTGGCGAGAATAAAATATTATATCAGTATAATGGTTTAAAATAGTACTCATCTCAAAGACAACCATTTGTACTAGCATCCATCCATGCAATGTCAGCCATGTAAACATATTTGGTTATTGACCAACTCTGTCTTCATCTTATTGAACTCGTATATCTGCCGGCAATATGTAATAATAACTAGATCTGGATAGCACTTTTCTTAACTTACAAAGTGCTGTAAGATCAGAGGAACAATCATACAAAACAATCAATAGCTTGCTAAGGCCAGCAAAAGCAAAATTCACTCTATTGTACTACCAACTGAGTACAGTTTGCTTATCATATTTCCTCAGACAGGTTGCTCTAGTTTTGGGTACATGAATGCAAATGATCTATCACCTTTTGCCTTTAATTTGTACATTGGAACAGTCAAAAGCTTTATCTTGATCTGATCTAAGACTACGCTTCCATGTAGGGAGATAAAAGCTCCCTAGAAAGCTTGGGTTAGCTTGGTGCCGAGACAATTATCGCTTTAAAAAGAATCAGTATATTAAAATCAGTTTGGATTTGAACTGGAAACAAATGTAAGGAAGCATCCTCAAACACTGGCATACAAAAAAGGAGTCAAAAGCAAGGGAAAGGACATCAAAGGCGAAGAGGAAGAGTTCATTTTCTCACCTTTCCGAGTGGTCCCTACAGCAGCAGAGGGCTTGACAGCCATGTCGTCCCACCTCAGGCAGGCCCACAGCAACCTCAGCATCAGGCTGACCCCTGCCAGTGACCTCACAGTCTGGAGACGGTACCTGGGACACAAAAGTCAGTGACCAGAACTATGAAGTGCAACAAAAATGAGTGCGTTTACACGCAGTATTCAAGCTAATCATTCATGTACAAATTAAGGTCTTCTTCAACATATGCAGTTACGTTTGTCCCACAAGGGGAAATTGGGTTGCAGCCAGGAGAAACATACAAAAGTCATAAATAATAAATAATAATAATAAAACATTACCACACCAACAAAAAACACAATGTGTCACAACCAAACGTGTACAGGAGATAATTTCAAATAGATAGAAAGCTGTGCAAATATCAGGCAAGAAAGTGCAGCTTATCAATGGCTAGAGATATCAAGGAGACTCTGAATCTTTGTCCTGTGAGACACTGTAAGCCGTTTACATGCATTTAAAAATACCGTTAACAAATACTGCTGTGTACATGAATAAAAACAAAATTCCAATTGTTGCCATGTAAACAGAACACTGGCAAAAAACATCAGACAGTAAATACCATCAGCAATGGGATACGGTGTTTACATGCCTCAGTATCAATTATATTTAATTGAAAAAAAGAGCATATCCTGGCTATTGTATACAAGTGCCAACTCTTAAACAAAACATGTAAGCACTCCAAATAATGAAGGAATATTAATGTGTAAAAAGGTCTTTGTTACTAACCTCCAAGTGATCCCAAAGGTGGGCCTTGGTGAGGGGTATGGCCATATGTCCAGGGCAGGCTTGGCGTTGTAGTTGAAGATGGGCACCTCTCTGATACCTGCTTTTCTTGCCAGCTTCTTCAGGTCATCATTGGGTAGGACAAAGATGCTCTTCTTGCTGCTCTTGGTAACAAACTTGCGGTAGGACGGCAGGGCCGTGCCCGAGCGTACCTTCTTGAATCTGGAGAACCTGAGAAGGCTGACTCTGTCTCTGGTAGAATACTCTTTACTAACCGTCATGGAGCTAGTCATAGTTGAACCGGAGGGGCCCGTCTTGGTGTCTATAACCGCTGCTGTGACAATGGTTTTGGTCTCCTGGGAGACAACTGTCCCGGGGGCCAGGGAGCTGAGCTGGGTGGTGGTGGAGGTGGGGATGGTGGAGGCTGCACTGCATTCTGCTGGAGACACTGAAACAGGCTTAATACTGCTGCTGGATTCCTCAGCCGTCTGTGCCACTTGGGACACTGTGGCCACTGTGGTACTGGTAGTGGTGGTAATGGTCCCCTGGGTGACAATCTTCAAACCTTCGCTACTACTGCAATTGTCTGTATTGTTATGGCTCAGGCTAGAAGGGGTTGAGGATGGAATCTTACTGGACACCATATCTTTATTGTCCATGGGCACTTCCGGGTTCTTAATTGTTACCATAGCGACACTTAATGAAGAGTCTCCCTTCTCTGCCACATGGTTCTCTAATTTTGGGACCTTCAAAGGAGGTGGATGATCTATGCTGGTCACATCATTCTGGGAGAAGCTCCCATTCATCAGAGATTTAACAGGCTCTTTCTGAGGCACAGCTTTGAACTCACCCTGGACTTGATTGGCCAGGTCCGAGTTGACGTTTGAGTCTACAGGAGCAGTGGCCACAGCTTTCCCATTCACCTGCACTGGACTGGTTTTGCTTTGGTCTACCTCCATGCTCTCTGTGTCTTTCTGTCCACTGCCTTGCTCAGTTTCCTCATACCCACGCTTCTTAGCATTCTCTCCCGTTCGAGCCACCTCTGGTTTGGGAGGTTTTTCTGTCATTACTATTGCCTCTGATATACAATCTATTTTACTGTTGAGCTCAGTGCTTGCTTGGGACCCTCCATTCACGTCTTTATAGGCTAAGGCCTCCCCACCATTCCCCTGCACAGTATTTGCCTCTGTCCGTGTGCTGTGGTTGGGCCCTGTGGATTCTAATTTGACATCCGATTTGTCTGTCTCAGCCTTTGTCTCCGTCTGCTCCTGGTCGAAGTCAAGCTTTTTAACCACCTGGTCTTTCACTTGTGGGCCTGCCTGCCTCTCTTCTACTTTAGCACATGGGATCACTGCAGGCTCCAGTTTGGCTGCTGCAGAGCCTTCCGTCTTGACCCCAGCCATTTTGGACTGTAGGACCGCCTGTTTCAGCCGCTCCAGCCTCTGCTTCTCCTCCAAGGTGAATTGTTTGACCCGGCGTTCCAACAGCCCATCCAGTTTGGAGGGTTTTACCTTCTTCTTATAAGCTGTGCGCAGCTGGAAGCCCTCGCTGACATTCACAACATCATAGTTGAAGGGTTTTGAAGCCAAGTTCTCCTCCTCCTTCGGTTCTTCAACTCCCTGCACGTGTTCTACCTTCACAGGCTGGCCAGCAGGCAAGGAAGGGCTTCTCTTGTCAACATTATCTAATAGGAGCAAAAATATTGATACTTTTGAGAGCAGTTTCTTGGAAGCATATATTATTGTTTTTTAGTCTTTCTTGAGAAATTAGTTTGGGCTGAATTCGGATTGGAAATGGATATGCATTCACAAACAACAAGATGCAAAATCCAAAGGTAAAGAGAGTGTAATTAACAGAGAGAGATAATTTAATTTCAATCATCTACCTTTCTCTTCTCTGGAAGAAGTAGTTTCTAGGCCGGGATCAATCTCCATTTTTTCAACAGTCTTCTCTTTCTCATTTGTTTCAGCCTCCTTCTCCATTATTCTTTCCTTCTCTTTTGCAGTCTGTCCCTCATCTGAGGAAGTCCTCTGACATGAAACAGTGGAGGATGCTTGCTCTTCGTCTTTATCCACAGTGCTTTGAGTCATCTGCTTCTCAGTGTCCATCAATTCTTTATGCTTATTTGTGCTATCCGCTGCATTTTCCTTAACCATTTTAGCTGCTGTGAAGACAGTGAATAAATCAGAAACCCTAATTTGATCCAAAACTGCCAGCAGCAGGAGTATAAAGTGAGGAAAAACTAATAACAGTGGAAAACTATGACAGCTCAGCCCTTACCCTCCAGTTCTTTGCGGTAGTTAACATTTGTGTTCCCTGGTAGCCTCGGAACAAAATGTGGCACATGGGTCTTACTGACCCAACTCCAGCCTCCATACCCAGTCACTCTGTATTCCTCCCCCTTCTGCTTCCACACCTAAATAGATAGAAAAATAAGTAACATAAGAGAAGAGGCCAAGTTAATACAAAACAGTTGAGTGTGAACATTATCTGAAAATAGAGAACCTCTCCTGTCTTTCACTATCATTGCACATTACACTCAAATATAGAATCTAAAGATAAAACCTGAGGTTGCATGTCCATAAGGAACCTCTTGTCAGAGCGTTGGCTTCTTTTCCCTAACTATTTCAAAGGACACAGAATGCGCTGTTCCACATTCCCGACAGTGCTGAGAGTACAGAATGCTATAAGTGAAAAACATTTCAACTTTAACAAAGAGCACCGTGCTTCAAATGAGTTTTAATTACTTAGCAGCAGTATGAACAGCACTTCCCTTAAGCATCCGTTTAGCGCTACAAGCTAAAAAAAACAAAAAAAACATGTAATGTTGTTCTCCGTCTGAAATGCTCTACTGGATTTAGAAGCTTTGATCTATTTGTGCTATATCAGTGCATGATGTCAAACCTCCTCAATGGTCCCAGGAGGAGCTGGATGATAGATGAAAGGTAGTTGTCTTACCTGGTGTTTGATGGGGATGGTGTACTTCACCCAGGTGGCCTGTAGCAATGTCTCCTCATCCTCCAGTTTCCTCTCTCGCTTTTTCACCTTCTCTTTATCATCCCGCTCCATGGAGGTCATGCGATGTAGCCTAGGTATTGAAAAGGAAATATATAAGTTAGGATCAAATCAGCAATGTAGTGACTGTCTAGTTTGGTAAGCCTCACACCACTCCAGCCATCATGAACTGTGTTGTGTGAGCTACTCTGTATACACTGATAACTACAGCAATGTTCTCTTTTTAAGAAGACGTGATCAAAAGGCTGAGGTCATCACTGGTGCAGTGAGCCAATCATAATTAGCAGATTCCAGCCTCCAAAGAACAACTTCAGTCAGTCTTATGGAAAGCAAACTATGTGTTAATGTGTTAAACTGCATGTGTACTCAACAGCTGCTCATAAAGTATGTTTCAATGCCATACACTCCCTGCAGCTTGGTTTTGTTCCCCTATTACCTTGTGTGTCCAAGAGAATCCTTCCATACAGTCAGCATGACCACCGGTTTGATGGCACACTCCAGGATGGCCAGGGCCAAGGCAAATTCCCTGGCTTTGCTGCACATCTGGACTGCTTTGTTCCAGTTGGACCTAGAAAAACACAGACATACAAATGAATGTGCAATACAGCAGCTGCCTCTTACCATAGCGCTTCTCCACATTTGAAAATGTTAACATAGCATCAAAACAAAGAAAACCAAGAGGCAAGTAGAACCTCTCCCAAGAATCTTCATATTTCGTATTGAACCTTGAGTATTTACAGCATCTTTTTTAAATGACAATATATGCCTTGGTTATATTGAATTATGTTGCACACACAGTACCTGATTCTATACAGCACTGAATAAGTAAAACAATTGAAAAAAATTAATACAAACAATAAACACTGAAAACTGCTAGGGTGAAATATTTTCTAAGAAATATTAATATTCATTAATTTGGCCAGTAAATATTCCTGACGGGTAATTTTTGTTTGTTTACCAGCCCTTGGTAGGTGAGCCAAAAAGTTAATTTCAGACCCTGCTTACCAGCTCAAGGGGTGCTGTTCTGTAGCTGACCCTACGCTCTGACCTCTCTGTGAAGGGGAAAAGTGAATTTCCCTACAGGGACTACAGTAAGATTCACATCACTGCATTATTATTGAAGTTTGCTCTGAGTCATACCTGTGCGAGGCCCAGTTCGGGTGCATAAATGGTCCGGGGATGTTGTTCTCCAGCTGGATGATGGTGAGACGTAGGGTGGAGACGGTCAGGGCCCTCGAACCATGGATAGAGCCATTCCATTTGAACTCGGAGGCAGTGGTCAGGCTGAACTTGTGGGAGAGGTGGCGTCTCTTGTCGTGGTCCTCACGGTGCTGATGCTTGTTGAGGGCCAAGACATTGGTGCTGAACTGGTTGTGGTAGACTCTGTATTTACCCTCCTGACCCATTTTGAACAAGTTGTTCTTCATTGCAGTGTCCTTTTTGACAAAGCTGGGACGGGAGGCTTCCCCATCAGAGCGTGCGGGAGATGGCTAAAGCATGCAGGGAGAGGTAACGTTATTCAACTGAACTGAAATGGGAATGAGAGCATTTTCAAGGGGATTCTCTTCCTAGTGCATAGATTATTTCAAATTCAAAATTACAATTATAATTCTACTGGAAGGCCAACTTTTTGTTCTAGTCTGCAATGCCAACAAACACACACGCATGCCTCACCTCCTTGCTGCCTCTGGGTGTTGGGTTACTAGACTCCCATCCTGTTGCTGTCGTTCTGTTACTCTTGACCCTGTCATTATACTCATCTGCAAGTCACAAAACAGATGACACTATAAGTACAATAACAAATTCAACGTTGATTCAAACCGAGATAGAGAAACAACCAAACACATCTCCCACAACATTAGTCTGTTTTTGTTTTGTTACTGTACTTCACTCTTTGATTTGCTTTCTGAGCACTAACCACCAGCCTGTCTCATGTTTACCTGTTCCATCCTGGCTGGTGAAAGAGGACCGGGAGGACCTTTCAGCCAGGTCAGGCTCCTCCAGTTTCCTGAGGCTCCCAGATCCAGACACGTGGCTGCTGCCACTGCTCACCACTGGCCAAGGTGACTGTTGCTGCTGGCCTTGGGTCTGGGTCTGGCCTTGGGTCTGGGTCTGGCCAGGGCGCTTCTCCTCACTACTAGACTCTGCTTTCACATCCTTATCTAAAAAGGAGAGGGTATGAAAGACTGAGTACAGGGGTAAAACCAAGCATTGGGGGGCGCAGGAAGTGAAAAGACATGTCAAAGACACCAGCTGTTTGAATAACAAAACATGGGAATCACACATGATAGGGACACAGAGAAGATGGATGACAAAAATAAAACCACTGCCATTACACAATTCAGAAAATAGTCTGGCCAGATCTTGTTCCCCGTATCACCTGCTCCTTGATGATAATGCACAATTAGCATATTACACTAACAAACAGCTTAATCTGTAAATATGTTTAGTGGACGTATAAGCACTTCAGCAGTCCAGCCAGCCCAATCAAATTAAACCCCCTTAAGCCAGGAGAGGCTATACAATTTGAACACAAGCTGTGCACTTGCTGCAATGTCAAATTAAGACTCTGCCTTTTGAATTGTTATGGGAGAATCCTGCATATATACGCAGCTCTTTGTAGTCGAGGTAGCAGGTGGGGCTTCCAGGCAGAGAGCAATATGAACCCAGCCCATTTTCCCATGAATTGGAATGGGAATAAGGAGCTGGTTGTGACAGACTTAGCGTGTTAGTTGCTGCCAGGGACACTAGCCAAAAGCAAAATTTGAAAGAGCATGAGCACAAAAGACAATGCATAACACAAGATAACAAATGAATGTAGCAAAAATGCATGGAGCATTTAGCTATCAAAGGAGGTGCTGAGTGCAACAGCTGTAGCTCTATCGTTACAGTAGGTCAAGACGGAAAATGGCTTGCAACAGCTTACAGTGTCATTGGAACAATTCAATGAGAGGAGAAAATATTCTCACTATCCAATTAATGTGTACTGAAGATAACAAAGAGATGCTGTAAAAGGGAAATGCAAAGAAACTATTTATGGATACTCTATGTATTGCATGAGGAGCAAGAGTATTTTTGTAGAGCTAGGCAAAGAAAGGAGGCAATTTTGAATGAATAAACATTCAGTTTAATGGCCACTGCTAAGAGGAGTTTGTCTTGTGTCTGTGAAGAGGCTCCAACGTTACACTTGTTATTTACACTCACCGGCCAAAATAATGGGAACACCAGTTTTCGATCAAACATAAAAGAGCTGTCGCATGTTTGTTAAGTAAAACCTACAGCCCCTGTTCTTAATCTGATGATCTACGCTTTTTTGTGACTTTCAATTCATATGAAACGTTTAGATCATGGCTAGTTTTTTTGACGAGCATGACAATTAATCATAATTAACTGCTAATCATATTATCAAATAATAATAATTTATTAATCAAATGTTGCTAACATGTAAGTAATACATTATTATTATTTTATAGTAACAGTTCATTCTGATTTATTGTCATGCTCATCAAAAACTGTGCCATAATCTAAAAGTTGCACATCAAGAACAGGAGGCGCAGGTTTTGCTTAACAAAATATGTGACAGCTCTTTTATATTTTATGGGAAACTGGTGTTCTCATTGTTTTGGCCAGTGAGTGTATGTCGAAGGGACAAAAAGACCCACAAAGAGCTCTTTCACAGTGCTAGCCATCCATGTAGGCCTATAGAATTTGAAGTGGTTGGAGTAAGTTCAACTGAAGAAGAATCATTCTCAAGAAACATATACACACAGTGGCCTGCTTAAAGCCATGTTAAACAAAATGGGAAAACAACAATGTTACACTGATCATCAACCAGCGAACACAACAACTGCAACCAGAGTCCGACAACAGCCGTGTGTACGCTCAAAACCTTAGGGGACGGCTACACTGATCCGTCAAATTCATCAAAATAAAAACAGAATTTTTGATGAATAGATTTCTGTCCGTTGGATTGTTTTGGAATCTGAACACGGTGGGTTAGAAGTAGAGTAAAAAGAAAACATAGATGCCAAGAAGGCTTTGCTCATAGCGGTGCTTCTTCATATAAAAAAGAAGAAACCAACAACACAGTATAAATTCAATTGACAAAATGACCTGGCAAACCTACAATCATCCCAACGTTATACCAGGCTTTCTCCATTTTATCTTTGTTTTTGTAATCCTTTTATGAGCCGTACAACAGGATGGTGTACACTGCATTAATTATAGCCCCCTCATAGGTCTCGGTGTTCTCTGTGTTCTAATTAGCTAAAAAGATAGTGACAAATTCACCCATCTAGAAAAAGTCCATTTAACTTTCTGTCCATCAAAATAGATGAAAATCTAATGGAGACAGACGTGTCAGCCCTGTACAGACAACGGACCCCTTTAATTGAAAATGAAGTATATGAACAGACAACGGATCAGTGTGGCAGTGCCCATACACGTCACATGATAAATGTGCTGGGCTGCAAGGGTAGGGTATGGTTTGAGGCGACCAGCGGTTATAAGCAGACAGATGATGAGGGATGCACATGTGCAGGCCAACAGCAGTGTATGATGTGGAGGATGAGTAGAATGGCTAGAGATGCTGCTGATAGCTGGACACCGGAGTGGAGTTCTTGGACTCTCCTGTGTACCTGTCCTCTCCTGCTTTGCCTCTATGGGGGACTCCCGGCTCTCCTGGCTCCCAGAGGGGGCAGGCTGGGCTCCCTCATTAGGTTCAAGGGAGTCCGTTTTAGAAACGGCTAAGTCCTGCGTGGCTGAACCAGGCTTAGGATCAGACATGCTGCCCTCCTCTCCAGCAGGGGAAACTTTGGCTGCTGTGGTATGACATACAATCACACAGGGTGTAGAGCACCATCGGAGTCAGAGTCACTATTATCGGCAAGTGCAATGAAGGTAAAGGAATTTGTATTGGCATGTCGAAATAGTTGACACAGTTTCATAGTACATACATATGTACATATGGTATGAAGACAATGGGACCACATGCCCTTCACTTTGCTCAAGTGGGAAAATTGCACCTACCGGTACTGTTACCAATACTGTTGGGACTTATATTTAAGAGTTATGAACAGTGGCGACAGTGAGAGAGAATTAAGGCAAATATTTTACTACTGCGTCGAAGACACGCCGTAGGTCTTTGCGGTGCTGGCGTAGCCCACACAGGCTGTCACCATAGTTTATGTGCACATCTCCAAAAATGTAACTGCACGTAGGACGACGCAAGACCGCAAGAACTGTGATTGGCCAGCTTCATATTTCCTCCTACCCTATCCGGTTGATGTCCGCCAATAGTGAAGACGATGGAGCAGATCGAAGAGAGACTAGCTGAGATTTGCCAATATGATAATTTGTAGTATGCCTCATGTCCGAATGTAAAAACGACCAGATCGCACTGAATTTGTGGTGGGAAATATCACGGAATGCGAGTTTCCGAGAATGTAAACACTACTACTTCTATTGCTACTTCCGTGCTAACAAAGCACGACACCGCCATTTAGTGTTTCGGTGGTCTACGCGCAGAATCACCAATGCAGAACTATAATTGCTTGCACCGCCGTAGACACATATGGCATAGCTTCGACACAGATGTACCCTTTAGAGAAAGAGAGCTAGACAGATGAACAGAAGATGTTAAGTGGCTGGTCCACTTTTACCTTGTGAACTAACATCTTCCTTAGACTCTGTCTCTTTGTGTTCTCCATTGTCTAGCTGTGAGGCGAGCTCAGCAGGGCCCTCGCCAGTTTCTGCTTCCTGCTTTGCCTTCTCCGCCTCCTCTGCTCGCCTCTTCGCTTCCTGTGCTTCCTGCCTACCCTTCACACGCTCCATGATCTCTTCTACAGACACAAGAAAAAATAAAAAGTTCAGTTAAAAAATAAAAAGCAACAATTACATAACCATTCACAGCAGCAGGACGTGGGAGTAGGTGATCTACATCTAGTAAAAAAAAACTACGGTAATCTAAATACATCCGCGTCTAGCAACTGCTTTTCCCAAAACATTTGAAACATTTTCTCTGTGCACAAGTGAATGGGTTCAAAAACAACATTACGGGGAATGTACTGTATGGCTCATGATAGAAATATTGTGCCAACAGGGTTCATATTGCATCATTACAGATGGCAAATGTTGTAAACCACAATAACATTCCACATGTCCCATATGAAAATCACTCTCCCGTACACAAAATATTTGAAAAAAGAATTCCAAACAAGCAACTGGAGCATAGCCCAACATCTGATAAAATGCTGCCAAGAACTTTTCGGAACCAAGTTAACCCTTGACTGGTTAACATGCCAAGTTATTTACAAATTAAGAAAGTGCCCCAGAGAGCGTTGTATTCAGTACTAAAAGCAAATGAACTTGATTTTAGACACTACACAAAATAGTTCTGATCATATATAAGGTATAACCTGAATCTATAACATAGAAAACCCAGAAATGAAGCAAAAAGGTATCCCAAACTACAGAGAGCCAGGAGAGGGCAGATTTTCCTTTCTCCAGGTTCTCCAGAGAGCACATGTTTCATAGCTACAGATTTCATTGGGAGAGAAGCAGCCATGTCCCCACCAGCTCAAATGAACAAAGCAAGGTGTAGGCAGCACTGCACCGCAGCAGCAGCGGACTTTTAAGGGATGAAAAATACCAGCAAAACCCACAAATCACTTTAGACAGGTAAAGGCAACAGAAAAGATACAAAGCACTGCAAAGGCTTTAAAATAATCTACTCTTCCTTTTTGGATGACAGAATACCTATCCAAGAAACCCTTTCTGAGGGAATTCTATAGACAATCACCTCCAATAAAACACAGTATACACCACTGTCTTTAAAAAAAAACTCTGAAATCAAGCAATTTGGTGACAAGTACATAAACAGGAAAACTGTTACAAATAGAGGCAGATATGAGAGCCTGATACTTCCGGCATAATACCCACAAAGTCTTATAACCACTCTGACTCCTTGGAGGAAGGTAGAAAAAAAGACGATTGCATGTTGTCTGAGAACATGAAGAGAGAAGAAGAGGCAGCATCTGACATTTCTGTGTCAACTGTCATCAAAGCACTGCATTACTGCCTGAGGGGAGTAACACTGATATCTGGAGCTTGGATAGAATATACCGGAATGCAACCCCACAGGACACGCATGCGCACATGCACACGCACGCAATTATCAGTTGGGGCTAACACATGTGGGAAATCTCCCTTATGTGGTGTGAAGACAAGAACACATCTGTACCGTTGACAGCAGTGAGGTATGCCTTATTGTTTCCACGGGCTTTGTTGGTAAGGTCTTCTGTGACATCCATGTGAGTTTGCACCTCCTCCCTAATCTCCTCCAAGGTGGCATGGAGGTCCATTTCCCAATACTCCTTATCCAGGGACTCCATGAGCACCCCCAGCTGCACCTTGGTGCTGTAGTACCAGATCCTTTTCTTCTCATGCTCCCCATCCTCCTCGCTGGGAAGTGAGAAAAGGAAAGGTAATAGATTGTTAATTATCATAACAGACTGTCTCTGCATGTATTACCCCTTCCTCCTCGCTGGAAGTATATCAAATAATTACTCTAGGTATTACTGAAAAAAACCATCATTAAAATAAAGACATCTCTGTCCAAAATATAATGATATTCTGACAATATAAGTGTTCCCTGTATGAAACAACATATTACACCACACTAATTTTCTAATATTTAGTAACAGTGCTTTTCAAACCACTCAACATGATACTCTTTCGACCCTGAATACGTTCACAAACAATGTGAAGAAGGCTGGAAGCAGGAAAGGGTTTCAACCTCACTAAGGGTGCAGTTAATGTTTACAGCAACACTGTGCTCACTGAACCATCATACAGTGCTCCTTCTGGGTCTCTGTTGAGATGCTTGTGCAGGGCTTAAGCAACATTTTCAAGGCACACAATTCAATTTCAATAGCAAGCTTATGATTCATATATAATGACACTAGCTACTTGAGTGGAACAAAATAAGACATAAGGAGTGTCAAGGATTGAATCGCGAGTCTAGCAGACAACTAATCTACTTTGTTTCATTGATATTCTCTGGATTCCTTGGTAAAAAAAAAAAAGTTTTTGGCGAGTAAAGAAGTTTCAAGTCAAACAATTAAGAGGCCCACACAAAATCATCACTGTATATCATCTATAGTCAAACACACATGAATGACTGTATGGAAGCACATTACATTCTATTCACCAACCAATGTTAAAGGTTACTTCCAGTTTCACTCTCGAGCCGTTTCACATTTTAGGAAACAGTGTTCTCAACTGGCTGTATTTGTATGTGTTTTGCCACTGTCCAAATTCAGGCTGGTGTGCAAGGCATATGTATTTCATATTTAGGATAAGTGTAGTTTTGCTTTCAATGTTACAAAACTTTATTGAGACTATGATGTTACATAAGGCTATTGTTTAATAGCTGCATTAGTGAACTGGTAAAAGATGTGGCCCAAACAATTTGTCAACTCTAGTTCTATACTGCAAGTAGGCATACTTTCAGGTGGAAGCCTTGTTCTAGAGTAAAGGCTATTGCCTTACACTATTCGTTTTCAATAGTACTGACTTAACCTCATTGTATCTGTTACAGGATATAAAGGGGTTGGCACAGAAGGACTGGTAATTGTAATGGAACGGGTAGAGGGGCAGTATGGGTCATAACTTACACAATAATCCTTCTGTTGAGGAACCAGTATTTCCTCTGGTGCCGGTCATATCCGATGGGCTCCTGGCGGATGTAGGGCTTGTTCTTCTGCATCTCTGTCACACAGTCCGTGACGCCAGGCACCTTGTGCGCCACGCAGATCTCACACTGCCACTCGTCCTCTGGAACTTCGGCCAGTGGCGGTTTCACGCATTCCAGGTGGTACACCGCTGAGCAGGTCTCACAGCACAGCAGGTCACCCAGGCGATGGCAGACACGGCAGTGGTCGTCATACTGCACGACCCCCTCGGACATCAGCTCCTCGCGGGCGATGTTGGTGGTGAGAAACTGGTCCACCAAGAACTGCAGCATCTTGATCTTACTCTCCAGTGAACCGTAGGGGTACTCATCCACCTCGTGGTGTGACAGGACGTGGTGGTACTCCCGGTCACTCTCACAGTACGCCCGCACCACCTCAGGCCACGTCATGCCATCAATGAAGTATAGGGTGGAGTTGACGCTGTCCTTGAGGTCAGCGGGGCCGAAGGTGGTGTTGGAGGAGTCCTCCTCGTGCAGGATGACCTTCAGCAGGGCGATGTGGGTCTCCGCTATCAAAGTACACTGCTCCTGGCCAACCAGTGCAGCGCAGAAGTCCTCAAAGCGGAACGGAGAGAGCCGCAGCACCGTGCTGAAGTTGCGCAGCACCTCGTAGATGGAGGCGACATTGAGAAGCTCCTCACTGGGCACCAGGAGATCCTCGGAGGTCTCAGGAAGCTCAAGAGGAGGAACCTCCTTCTCCTCCAGAATAGGAGTGCGAGGTCGGGGAACCCGTAGTTTTCTCCTCCCTGTTGGATACAGAATGAGATCAGTGAATCATGACTACAAGAGTGTTATCCATAGAGATATTTGACTATAACTGAAATGCTTCTTTTAATAATGCCCCTATGAATCCAGATGAATATATCCTGCATAACTGCCAAATATACTTTTTATTAGATAGTGTGTCAGGACCAATCAAAGAGCCAAAATATGTCATTTTTTCCACCACAAAATGTGAAAGTCATACCATGTTAAGTCTGGTTTCAAACTAGTAGCAAACTTCTAAGTTTGCCACCTCATGTGGGCGGCTCAACACATGGCCAGTCTATTATTGGCTGAATGCGCAGCATCCTCCTCCTGCAGCTGAGGACGCATCAGCTGTCCAGCTGCCGAACCACATCAACACTACTCAATCCGCAGTAGTATTGCACATTGTAGAATATAACTGTCTTTACTGTTGATACATTTGCGCATGATGGAGACGCTGGAGTTAAAAGTGCCAAAACATGACAGGCATGCTAGCCTAGCTAGTTAGCCTTATGCTCTCTTCTCTTTGGCGGATGTGTAGTTTGACACATTAATAGTCAACTCAACTTAATAATAACAAATGTATGACAGTCACCTACCAAAACACTATAAACAGGTGACGTTACTCTGTTATATAACGTTTTCTATGTCCGTCCTAAAGATGACAGAAGACAGCCTGAGCTAATGTTACTTGCTAACGCTAGCTAGCTAGCAGTTCGCTTTTTGACTTTTACGCCATTGAACATTACACGCAATGACTAGTAGCTGTGTAATTCTAATCCCCGTCGGAAATGTAACCATCCTTCATTAGATCTCTACTGACAGACACTGACGCCAACATGGCTGTGCTAAGTTACATGGACTCAATCCACCTGCGATAGCATTTAATGAGCGGACTGCGGCCTGTGTTCATACAGTGTGCATTCTCCATTTTGAACAATACAGCTTCCTTGCACTGTTCAAAACTAATAATCAACAGCAGCAGCAGCAGCATTTCGTGGTGGATCTCACAACGACTGCAGCGTGTGCCAAGACACTCTAACCACCACCCGGTCACGGTGCTTATTTACCCGGAGTGCTGGCGTGTGTGCTCTGACTCCGAAAGCTACTCTCTGTACAGCAGCTGGCATCATCCTCCTCCTCGTCCAGCACCCCGTCCAGGCAGTCGGAGTCCTCTTTGAGGCCCTCGTCCTCTTCAGACGCGGGTTCTTCCTCCACGAACTCGTCCTCCTCCGACCTCAAACTGACAGCGTCGTCTTCCTCGTCGCTCTCGTGGTCGTCGTAGACCACCGCTTTGGAGACAGCCGCCCGCTTTCCTCCGCGACCTCCTCTGCCTGCGCCGCCACCTCTGCCCCTTCCCCTGCCCCGGGTCGATGCGCCAGGTCCCCGCTTTCTCTTCCCCCGGACCACTTTGGCGGTTTCTCTTTTGGGGCTCTCGATATCCTCC
>OMOT01029380.1:0-10984 GCA_900312575.1 Acanthochaenus luetkenii | reverse complement strand
CTGGCGGGCCCCGTGAAGGGAGGGGGGCTCAAAGCAGCAGGTCGGAGACACTGAAACACCAGAGAGAAAGGCACTATCCAGAGAGAACAAGAAAACTAAACCACAAACACAAACACAGTAAACAAACACACACACTGGACCAGAACAGAAATCAAAATGTTTGAACCCAAAAAAAAAAAAGTGCTTGACCACACATTGGACAAAAAAAGAAAGAAAAGAAACACTTTAACATCATTTAAGCTGATCTCTCAACTTTTACCATAAAAGACAATCTCTCAATTTTTTCTGAAATGTTCATCTGTGTCAGCTGCAGAACTGCACTGGCGATTACACAACGTGATCGCTGAAGCTCAGCCTCTTTGTAACGTACAGGTATAACGAGGAGAGCGTTTACGTATGCGTGCATGTACTGAATGTTTTGAATATGCGCGTTAATGACCTGTACGCATTCTAATATATCTCTCTCTTTATAAATGAATATCGACACCGTTACTAATGCAGCATGTCTTGGAAATCCCTTGCGTGGATCTGTAGTTCAGTTCAGTCCTCCAACCTTGCTTCCCTCATTGTAATGTCTATGGACTCAGTCAGCTACATTCACTGCCCCAAGAGTAAAATGGCTGCAATAAATACATTGGCTTGGAAAAGGTGGCTGACCTTTTACAGGGCTTCGTAATACAACAGCTCTTGCAGCATACATGGCTCTACTTGCTGGTCAACATTACCTTCCTGACAGGATTAGTTTATTATCAGAGAGCAAACTGACTTTCTTTGCGTTACAGACAAGATAAATCTTTTCAACTGGAATTTATGATGCCATGCATATTATATATCATGCATCATCTGAGGGCCCTCAGATAAATTCTGAAAACATAATTTCATACTGACAATTCAGCACATTCTAGAGCTACCAGGTCTTATCCAGACTAACAAAACAAAAAAAGAACATAATTTAAAAATGAAACAAACAAAAAAATAATACAATTTGTGATGAGAGGTAAAACAGACAAACACATACAAATATATAATATATATTCTTAAAAAATGGATTCTCTCTATAGTTGAAATATTTATACAGCCCGAGGCTGATGTACAATGCTCACGTGCCAATGATCTTGGACATGGAAACTTGCTGTAGATGGCATCAGTTATTTTTTTTAACCACTTCTTTTTTTATATTTTTACTTCTATTTCTTTTCTTCCTTAAAACAGAGTTAGGATTTATCGGTAGGTATTTCATTTAGGTGATTAAAACAACATGCGGCAAAGAAAAAAGAAACAAAAGAAAGGCAGAATGTTAAGAAGTAAAGGAGAGGAGAGAAGCAGCTGTGGGAGTTCTAGCGGTAGAATCATTCGGTTATCTTCACGGTTGGTTGTACTACGCTTAAGTTTCTCTGCATTTCTATTTCCCTCAATGACAGTTCAATCCTGACCAAGGTGTTCACTAGGGAGGTGAACGTTCTCAGTACAAGTAAAAGTTGATTTTGCTCAGCTGCCACCCACACAGTGAGGTCTCCGACAGCACTGCTCCTTTTCTTCCTCTCTTTTAGCGGTTTGCGTTCTTCCTGTCTGCTCCCGTTATAGTGGGATGGCGGGAGAGGGGTGGGTGGTTGGGGGCTGATGAGATCAGGGACGATGGTGATGATGGTGGTGATGGTTGTTGTTGTGGTTGTTGTTTACATGGTCTGACTGTTTACATGTTCCGGTTGACAGGTGTGACGTAATTGCGGGGGAACATCCCCGTTTGGCCATGGCAGCCTCCTTTCCACCAGTTGGGGTCAGAGTTGTCCAGGACTTGGATGAAGTCACCACGTCGGAAACCCAGCTCCCCATCCTCCTGGGGGTCAAAGTCAAATAGCGCCTGCACATATGTGGGATGCTGTGCAAACAGAGAGAGGGAGAGAGATAGAAAAAGAGAATGCTTGAGAGGTGAGGAGGGTTGTAATGTGAAAAATAAAATAAAACATACAAACACATTCACGTTAATTGAAACGCCGTAAGAAAACACACAAGTTTGTTTGGCTACAAATTATTTGGATTATACTGCATGAACTGTGGTGGACATTTTATGCATTTCTTTTGGAGCTGTGAAAAGATGACGCTGTTAACTTAATAGTTTGGAAGAAGGCTGAGATGGAACTACGGGGGCTAAGTCGCTGTGTGTTTGATGGTCCTATGAACTTCAATGGAGTTTCGACTGACGTAGGAACTATTCCTTTAACCAGTGTCCAGGTCAAGAGACCGGGACCGTTTTCCAGAACAAAAATAAATCAATAAATACTTTTATTTCTTTTTTGTAAGAAAAAAAAAAAGAGGCAAAAACATCAGTACCAAAATCATGAGTCTGTTGGCTTATAATGGAAATATGGTCTTAGTGCACATAAAACTGGGGCTTTGCAGCACACTTTACAACCCAAACCACTATTTATCTTTTTAGCCCATTAATGCATAGTAAAGGAGATAAAGGACCTCTGATCCACACTGGGTCAGGTGACTAAACACTGACCATGTGAAACACAATCAATAGACAATACACAAAAAACATATTTTCATAATTTTACAAATTCTTTCCCTCATTATATATGTTAAAATAAGATAATACAGCATATATATATATATATAATTATGTGGTGCACCCATGGGAGCATGTTGTTCCCTCCAAATGTTTTTGCTTGCGTTATGAAAAATTGAGGATCAAGAACTGAAACAAGTCAGTCTGCGTGATTGAGAGTGTGGTGACCTTTTAGTTTTTATGTCATATATCATCATATCATACATTTATGGCAAATCAGATAGGCTTGTAGGCTGGTTTCAAATCAAATCATATCAATGTTTATTTGTCACATACTCCATCATACAAGTACAATGTGCAGTGAAATGCTTTGTTGCCAACTCCTTAAGTGTGCTAAAATGAAATAAAATAAAGATAATATAAAAAAGGCAAAATATATACAAGAGTGGAATGGGCTGTCAAACATAAACAAGGATGAATTGTACTGTACAATTGAGTTAAATAGAACAAAAGTACGATCCAAGAATATACTGTAGATATGTACTGTATATTCACAGTATATATAAAACTATATAAATGTAAAGTGCTGATGTGCTGAGATACACAGAATTTGTCCAGGTGAGCAAATAATTAGTTCAGTGATATTGTTGTGGGCGGCGTCCTGTTGGGAACAACAAGCAGCCCTAGGCAATTCAGGATCCGGGTGGCCTGGGGATAGAAGCTCTTCCTGAGCCTCTCCGAGTAGAAGCTCCCTGACCGCAGCAGAGAGAAGAGACCGTTATCCGGGTGGCTGGGATCCTTCATGATTCTCTTAGTCTTTGTCCTGCACCGCCTGGTGTAGATGTCCAGGAGGTGAGGGAGTGCACCCCCTGTGATACGTTCTGCAGACCGTACCGCTCTCTGCAGGGCCTTGTGGTCCTGCATGGTGCTGCTCCCTTACCAGGCGGCGATGTTCCTTGTCAGGACGCTCTCAATGGTGCATGTGTAGAAATTCTGCAGTGTCTGGGGAGACATTCTGAATTCCCTCAGACGTCTGAGATGGTACGATCTCTGTTGGGACTTCCTCACCAAACGTCCTTGTTTAGCGACCGTGACAGGTCTTCTGTGATATGGACGCCAAGGTATTTATTGAATTAAATTAAATTGTCCACCCTCTCCACCGGAGACCCATTGATGTAGAGGGCTGTAGTTTCTCACCTGCTTCCTCCCGTAGTCCACTAACAACTGCTTTGTCTTGCTGACATTCAGGAGGAGGCTGCTGTCCTGACACCAACGAGTCAGGCACTCCAGCTCCTCTCATCAGGCCTACCACAGCTGTGGTTTATATTAGGTGGTAAAATTCAACATATAAATTTTTTGAGTCTATGCTTTAGGTACCGTATGACTTGGTGTCCCCAAGTGTCATACTGCGCATAACCCCAGTTTGCACCACTGACCTCATTGTGATTACGCATTTAGGAAACCAAGCCTACATCATCCTAGAATGCTTTCAGTCTTCGGGATGTCATTTCTTACCTGGGTGACCTGCTCGATGTCGCGAAGAAAGATTTGCTGATTGCGGGATACAGAGGTGGAGCGGTGGTAGTCCACTAGCTCGTTCAGAGAGTTAAACTTTACCACCCACAGGAAATACTTTCCAGCCCCGTCACGAAGGACCTTGAAATGCTGGACGTCATTTCCAAACCTGCAGTCATAAAGAGAACAACTATGAGGATCTGACCTCTAGAGAGAGATATGGAGAGATAGTGAAATTAGAACGACAATGGACAAGTTATTCCTTTGACAGTTAAAGATAGCTGCTATAGTTGCAACTCAGTTCACAGATTTAAATAAAGGTAGTGGAACACCCAGACATTAACCACACTTACCAAATGAATTAGTCATGTCTGTGACAGACTGGAAAGCGTATAAGAAAAATTAATTAGTCATGCCTGTAACAGACATAATTACTAGCTGGCCAAGTGGGATTAGGATAATCTAGACAATTATTAAGATCCATATCCGGGCAGCAACTTTACATACAGTGACCTGCTGTGACTTTTGGGAAGGTTAGAATGGAGAAAGACACAGATAAGGGGAAATGAACTGTATGTGTCAGCTAAACATTGCATAAGAGGGAAACACAGGTTGAATCGGGTAATACAGCCCAGTCCTGGAGGAGCAGATGTACAACATACATCGACAGATGATAGATAAACCTTGGTCACCAGAGGGCAGCACTGAGACTTCACAAGAATAAGGAAGTGGCAGTGCTGATGATGCAGGGAAGTACCAAAATGTGGAAAATGAGGTATTCCATCCATAGATGTGCAACTATACACTGATGTAAGGATGATGTTAAGTTGTATTTCTGAAAAACAGTGCGAGTTTGCATCATGATTTCCCGTGATACATTTGAGCGGTGCTGCTTACTTCACAGAGAGGGAGAAGTCCCCCGGTGCACTCTCGCTCTCTCGAATGAGGAAGGCCCCATCATGCCTCTGTTTGTTCAGCATCTCCTCCGCTTTGGCCCGTGGAATTTTCCCAAAGAACCACCTGAGGGAGATGACAAAACACATACAGGTTTGAGAGAGATGAGTAACCAAGCACAGTCGATCCAAAGCCAACCCATAGCCTTTTGACGCATGCATTTATCTGACTGGATACATTTACCCAACACTGTGAACATCAGCATGTGGACGGGCCCAGGCACGCCGGGCCCAGTTGGCCGATTCAACCTGCTTTCTCTCTCGCCGTCACTCATCACAAGCTTGTTTACAGTGCTCTGAGTAGGGCTGTTCGATATGACGATATACAGTATATCGTGGGACGATAGAAAAATGTATATCGGTAGACATTTTCCTCTATACCAGCTTGCCGGTAAATAATGTGGAATACATTGCTGTATTTTTTCCTGTGCTTAGACTGGCTGAGACTATTTCGACCTTCGCTGTCCACCGTGCCTATTGTGACATCAGCGAATCAGCAGCTCTCACTTTCTACACAATGGCGGTCTGTCCAGAAAGTTCTGCGTAGTTGCATTGTTAGAGAAATGTGGCCACGCATACCTTACCATACGTAAAACCGCCAAAAAGAAAACATGAAGAGAAAAACGAAGAGAAATGTCACGGAGGTTTTTCTGAGAGGTGGCGTGTGGACGATGCAATCCTGTCTAAAATACGACGCTCAAAATACCTTCTACTTGTGCAGCTCTCATCTCAATGCATATCCGAGTTTGATCCCAGTGCTGCTGTTGAGTTGTGGCACGCTAATGGCATAAAGATCATAGTGAGCAGGTTTTCACATGTCTGATGAAGATGCGAACTGTATGAATTGATAGCTGCAACATTTTGAGTGATTTTGTTGAAGAAAATGTCTAAATTCGGACTCCAGCTTCTCAAATCTGATTATTTCCTGTGCAATGTAATTAATTGTGGTTATTTTAATTCTAAACTGTTTTAAATAAAAGTTGTACAAATTATGTTATGTATTCATAATTGTCTCTTTAAAGTGATGCTAAAGATGAATTAGCATACTAAAAACCTAAGGTCATTAAGTGAAATGTATAATGTAGGTTTTTGGCCAGTAAAAAATGTTGGCATTGAGCCAAAAAGAAAATTTTGGACCCTGATTCCCGACCCCGCTTTACGTTCTCTACACGTGGACTGAAAACATTTTGAACTGCCTGTTAAACAACCGTTTTCAGTCACGCTAATTAGTCCACTGATTTACAACTAGGAAAACCGTTTGTAAATGTCCATCTCCGTGGCAACTTTCTCCTCAGTGGTTATATTTGTAGGTAGCTGCTGGTGTTAGTCTCGTTAGCCTTCCGACTGACTGCTCGCTCCACTTTGAAAAAGACAACACGGCTTCCCCCTCCGCCCCTCCCTCGACCAGCTATGAGTACAACTTTAACCCAACCAACTCTGCACTCTGCTCATGTAGCGTACAGATGCAACTAGTGCTCAGTTTATGAACAAAAATATAATATTTATCACGTTGTATAGTAGTGTAATACAAGTTCATAATTTCAGTTTTTTTCTCTCCCCCTAACAAATGCCGGTATAGTCGGTGTATATAAAATGAAACCGGTGTCAGATCGCAGACCGGATGACACCGATAAAACCGGAAACAGGCCCAACCCTAGACACAGTGTTTGGATTAGTTGGAAGTTCACAAATGAAAATGTTTCTTCCTATTTACCATTTTTGTGTTAAGGGAGAAATGGGAAATAAAAATAAGAAAAGTCAATCAATTCATGTTTCGCCAGAATATTTGTAATAAAACTCATAATTAATAAATCACATTTTGTGGCATGTGGTTATTTTGTATTGACAAATGTTTCATAGAATTTACATAAAACATACTATATCGTGATACATATTGTTATCGTGATATGAAATTACCCATATTGTGATAAAATATTTTGTCAATATCACACAGCCCTAGCTCAGATTACATTTCAGATTAAGCCATCTGGACTGATCAAACTATTAATGTTGCAAGGGAGAGAACATAAACCATGTAAGTGTGTTTGCACCTGTACTCAACATCTTGTGTGTGTGTGTGTGTGTGTCAGGAGAGACACTGGCTGATAAACCTCAAAATTCACCAGCCACTTTCAGTTTTTTACCCGTCAAAAACGTCTAATGAATAAAGTAGGATCTGTTTCTTGCCAAAGAGGCTGCTAGAACAGACAGACTTATCAGGCATAGCCAAAATGTACCAGCATTTGTCTGATGTTTAATCCCCATTTGTGTGTGTGTGGTTAATGTGCCGAAAGGATGTAGATTTATGTGACTCTCCCTAGAAGCTTAGCCTGTGACAACAGCTGCAGCAAACATGGGATAACGATTCTATGGTGACATTATTAAGTGCTCGGGAGGAGCACTTCGATAAAAGCCGGACTCTGTGTGTTCATTGGTTGGTTGGTTGATTGGTTCGTGTGTAATGCTTTATGCAATGTGAAGCGCTTAGGAGAATTACTCTATGTGCTCTTTAGGCTGCACAGAGCCCCAAGAGCCCTGCATAAGGGAAATACAGTGTGTGCTTGTACACAGCTAGCACATTTTTAGGAGCATATATGCTACTAAAATGATAGTACTGTGAGAGAACCCTGATGGAGGGAATAAAGAGAGAGAAAGAGATGGATAGAAAGAGAGAGAGAGTCCAGCCAATCCAAAGATGACATCTTGGCTCCTTTGCACGTAAATGAAAATCAATAATAAAGTCTTAATCCGCATTTGCATCTGTGCGTGGTGGCATAGCAAGCCTGACAGCCCTGGGTACAGTTCCCTGTTTGATAAAAGTGATAGAGCAATTAATGGAGCCAAGGAAACAACAGGCCCACGTGGAGACAGACTGGCAGTACTGAGACACTATCTACTACCAGCACCAAAACGTTTTTCTGTCTTACACACACCTGCCCCTCCGAGGGTGAATGCTCTAAAGTTTTCATACATAATATGCTCAAACTAACTACTATGCTATGCATTAGCCGCGAAATCAGTGGAGCCATATTGTATTGTGCCCTACTGTATGGCAGACTTTTGTGTTTATGTCTGGTGGGCCGTGTGTGTGACTGGTGCAGCGCCATGCTGGCACTTCACTGTAGCCATTATTACCATAGCAGACAGACCTATGCAGACCAGACTCCAGCCATATCACTTCCTCGTGATCACCGTCACTGGCCCATTACTGTAGTGGGTGGTTTTCTTTGATAGTCTTTACAGTAGCCATATATTCCAGTGGAAAAACTATGGTAGAAGTAAAATTGGACATATTGCGCATTTCAATGCTGCTCAGCAAGTTTTGTATATTGCTACTTTTTTCCAACTTCATTATAAAACTTAAAGTAGGTCTACACTTGAGATTTATGAGTGTTTGGTGCATTGTATATTTGCTCTCCGTCCGCTGACATTCTGGACAAACCAACAAGGGGGCAAAGTTATATTTTGTTGTTGTTGTTGTTTTTCATTAAGGGGCGGAGGGATAGAGAGAAGCCAGCATCGATTTAGCTGCGATTCTCTCCCAGTTTTTGCCTGATACAAGTTGTTTGAATTAGTGCAACTGCATCTTCCTCATCATTTCCCGCCTAGACTACTACAACGCTATTCTGGCCGGGCAACTCGCTCCGCCACCAGACCTCTTCAGCTGCGGCCCGGCTGGTCTTCAACCAACCCAAATTCTCCCATGTCACTGCCTTCTTCCGGTCACTTCACTGGCTTCCCATAACTGCTCACATCACATTTAAGAGACTGGTACTGTCCTACATCGAACTGCCCCCCATATCTATAATCACTGGTCAGGTTCCAAACTCCAGCTCGTCCGCTCCTCCACTCTTGCAGGTCTCCTAGCCCCCCCATCACTACGTGGACTCAAAGTCGCTCATCAATAGCTCGACTCTTCTCATCCCTGGCACTGCAATGGTGGAACGAGCTCCCCCCTTCAGTCAGAATGGCTGAACGCTACCCATCTTTTGCCAGAGACTAAAAACCCATATTTTCAGATTACACCTGAACCCTACTTGAACTGACCTAACTCCTTCTACTCTTCTAATTAAAAAATCCTTCTAACTCTATGAATGCTACTCATTCCTATTGAAGACTTAGCTGATGAAGACTGTGATATACGGTTGGTTTGACTACTGTTGACAAAATGTACTTATGTAAGTCGCTTTGGACAAAAGCGTCTGCTAAATGCTGTATTGATTTGAATCGTTGAACTGTTACCCCTCTACTTAACACATTATCTGCACTATCCCCCTATCCAAGTGCTTTTCACTATTAACAATGGTAGTAAGTGCCAGGATACAACCAGGCACCATAACAGTTATTATGTAGAACAGAAAGGTCCTGTACATACACAGCTCCAGCCTGCTAAATGGCACAGCCTCTCTCTTTTATGTGGTTGGGATGAATATCAGGCAGGCAAATCAATCCTAAACCCCTGATGAGGAAGTAGCCTAATATTAGAGTGTACAATTTACAAGCACTATTTACACATGGTGGGCTAAAAAGCTATAACATTTTTCTATACATTTACATATATAAATGTAGCTCTCCAGTTTGGACAGCTAATTAAGGTGGATTAATAACAAAAAAGAGGAACGATTAGAATTCTGTGTCAAAACAAATTGAAAGCCTCATGTCGTTTACGAGAGTCAATTCATTTATTCATTTTGTTTCAATGTGCAGTTTAAGCCAAGCAATCTGATTGATCAAAGACATATTATAACCGTGCTGATAATTCCCATAAATGACAGCATTGTTAGCTGCTATGCCAACTCTTGTGGTAACCAGGGAGCTAGTTAGCGATCTTGTTTATACCTCATTTATGTACAGTACCAGACAAAAGTTTGGAAACACCTGCTTAAACCAGTTATTTCATGATTAAAAATGATTTAAACTGTATCAACTTGTCTATAAACACTTCATATTTAATTATATGACATGTGTAGTTATATAAGCAGATAATTATAAGTGAATTTGATTAATATGTTCGCTGGTTGACTTTTTAACTGATAGGACTCAAAAGGTTAAAGTCAATGGCGTTTTATCAGATTATCTTTTAAATATCTTGGTACGTACAGGTGTTCATGATGACGTCTATCTTAACAGATGCTCCAGGACCTGTAGAAGACCACGCCATATTTAAAAATGCATGGCATCTAATCCTACATCAGTTTCACCCTTCTTCCCTCCATTGGATTTACATGGTACTGCATGTGGTGAAACTTATGTTTCTTATGATTATCTTCTTATATAAGTACATATATCATATAATGAAATATGATAGACAAGTTTATACAGTTTATAGCATTTTTAATCATGAAAAAACTGGTTTAAGCAGGTGTTTCCAAACATTTGGCTGGTTACTGTACAGGGCTCGAAATTAACTTTTTCACTTGGTAGCACTGGTGCTCCCAACTTCAAAAGTTAGGAGCACCAGCCAAAAGTTAGGAGCACCATCCAAAAATTAGGAGCACCAACGTATGTAAAAAAAAATTTTTATAAAAAAACAACATAACAGTACGGCTTACAAGTAACAAAAAACAGTGAAATTTGCCTTAAAAACGCATGATAGGCCACAACTGGGGCTTTACGCAATATCCTGGCTCTCTGTCCCTCTTCCATCCATCTCTTAAACTGAGACCGCAGCATCCAACGTCTCCAGAGGACGATCCCCTACACTGATTCAAATCAGATCTTCAACCGTGTTGGGGTTTAATGCAGATCTGATGTCCGACTTGATGCGCTTCAGTGTGGAGAACCCCGTCTCACACTGCGCCGAGGACACAGGCAGGACCAACATGGTCCTTACTAGATGAAGGATGTTCTGAAGCTAAAATAATTTAGGGTAGAAGTTTTCAGTGGCAGCATAACAATACAGCCATTTCTTAATAAAATACAATCCAACTGTAACTAGTTGGTTTTTATATGGTTGGACTTTTAACACAGAAACATTCAGAAGAAGATATTTTAATTAATCACT
>OMOT01029378.1:10904-28825 GCA_900312575.1 Acanthochaenus luetkenii | reverse complement strand
GTTAGAAGAGGTGAAAAGGAACAAGGCCCTGAAAGCGAGGACTGAGAGTTACATCAGCGAGGTGAACCTGATGAGGACTGACCGAGCTCTATGGAGGAAGCGATTCGTCAGGTTGACTTGAGCAGCCTTCTACCCCTCCAGACTTGGCGAGACTTTGGTAGCATCTGGCGCCTAAGCTCAGGGTGACAGTGCACTGCGCCTGGCAGTGCCTGCCAACCCAGGGGTGTGTAATTATTTTCAACAAAAATAAATCTCAATTATATCAATTGTTGATTTTAAAAGTTTTTACATTTTATTACATGTGTTTATGTTTATGAGTTCCAGTATGTAAATAAAATATTGGTATGTTTGCATATTTTGATGGCAACCTGCCAACCTTGGAGAGAAGTTTGGATTAGCGGCCGCAGAAATCTTTTCAGCTAATACACTGCAATGAAAAATACTAAAATAATAATAAATAAATAAAAATCAAGTAAAGTGCCACTACCTCAAAATTGTACTTATGTACAGAACTTGAGGAAATGTACTTACAGTAGTTACTTTCCACCTCTGAACTACCGTACACCTAACTTTTCAAAAGAATGTATCAAAGATAATCCCAGCACCTAGAAAATTTGAAATGTGAAAATGAGGCAGCACTTCTGTGAGAATAATTTATAATACCTTGTCTTTTTTCAAGGTACTGCAATGGAGCGAGAGCTGAGAATGTACCAGACACATTTATTTATAGTCTTGGTTGGAAGAAGTACAGACTAATAATGAAACACAAAAAGAATACGTAAATGCCTTGCTGATCTGAGAAGGGCAAAAGCGAGCTGACCCCTGTATCATTAGGACGGGGTGGATCACACAGTGCAAAGCCCAGTAGAGCACAAATGAGGCATTGAGGTAAATTTGCATTTTTAAGAAAATGCACGTCCAGTGTACATTTAGACCAACAATCTGCTGAACATCATTTAAAAAATGTACATCTAGGTGAACGTATGCACTGCACAACTTATACATACTACATACATGGTATACTCTTTATTTAGGAAATCTCACTGTGCATGCAAATGGGTGTTTTGAAGGAGGGCTGACCTGGTACTGGACGGGTGCACCCAATAACGTGCCTCATAAGCTGGCCAGTGATAGTTTATTGTACAGTATGTGTCCAGAAAGGAGACAGAAACGGGTTACTGAACATGTATTTCTTTACTTGCTGTTTGGTGGACAGTGTTGACCTAATTACTGGTCTATTTGACAGGACACGAACTGCAGCTGCAGTAGCTTTCTCCTGACCCACTGAGCAGACGTGTTGTAAGAACCCTGGCTTGGCTCTGGTAGAAACATCATCTCATAAGTAGACGCATGCAGCACAACTCCTCTATTAGGCTTGTCACACTCGCAAAGCTTGATTAATATTAACACCTTCGACTCAGCAAGGGCACAGAACATGCACATTAATTACTGCTAAGTTCTCCAGGCCACAAGTTGGAGGAGTCTTGCAAGTTGCTCCACTCTGCACTTTAATTGTGGAATACATGAATATATGTTATACTTGTTAGTAAGGGCATGTGGTGTAGGGTAGAGGTTGTAGAACCAAGACAATCGTCATGCTTCATTCTTACTTTTATGTGTATGTACCCTGGTTACTTTGCAGAATACAGAATATTGCAAAGTACGTAAAGAAATAGAAGAAAGAAATATTGTTGCTTGCTTTGTGACATCTGGCTCAAAAGTGAACATGAGCCTTGCAGAGAAACTGGCAAGGCAGAGGAGGTGGCTGACTTTCACATGCAACTCCGATCATCTGCAAGGAATAAGAAGTGAAGTGAATTATTTAAACTTACTGGAACTAGAAATTTTTTGATCTCCTCCAAGGCGTGACTCATGCGGGAATAGGCCTCTCCAGGTGGGGCAAAGACTTCAATTAAAACGTGAAGATCATTACTCAAATGGCCGTACTTGGCCTCCCCACTTTTCCTTAATTCTTCCTCCTGTGGAAAAAAAAAGGAGAGCAGGTCAAATATGTATATCCATAGGAGAGAACTCAAAATGCGAACGATTAGCATATTTTGTTTAATACAAAAAGCCGTTTAAGCATGAAATATTTACAGTCATTGTTTGTTTCACACTAACTGTGATAAATACCACAGTATCAGCTTTCATGGTAATCAAGTCCATGTTATCAGCTTGAACTGATTGCGTCCTGAAGCATTCTTTGTGGAAGACTATCTGGCAGTAGCCCCCCCCCCCAATACCAAGTAAACTGCTGCAGGTTATTCATTCTGCTGATGTTGGGTGAATTAGAATTATTTTGATTATCTAAGTTTTTTATTATCCCTAAAATCAGAAATTGGGCCATATATGTGAAGAAAGCGGTACACATGGATTATATTACACCCAGAAATACGGGGTGGACAAAACATACTGTATTGTCATTTTACTGTATGATAATTTGATCATTTATTAATAACCGAACACTCCTCTCCAGAGATTGCTGAAGGTCGCCACTGAGAACGCTTGAAAAATCTGTTACATGTGCCGGTAACTTTGCCAAGCAACTTTTTTTTTTCACGCTGATTATCTTCTGCTCTGGTTCACATTCAGACATTGAAGAGGCTTTGATGTCAGAGATTCTAATAGATGATGACGGTGACGAGCAACTCCATTGTTTCCTATTTTCGTAATAAGCATATCTTGGTGCATTTGAATAGCTTTTAATCATTGTGAAACTGGTGTAGTGGGAAAAAGTAAGAGTTCTATGATGTCATTTGAGAGATATTTCAATATTATATTTAAATCATTTCAAAAATCGCATCTTTAAATATATTAGTTTGCAAGATAAGACAGTAACTTTATATTTCCATGAGCTCACTTCTGATATATTAAAGATACAGGCAGTGCCAAAGACAGGAAACATCAACGCATAGGCCCCTTAATAGAGCTTTGGGTGACAGATCCACCAGTATTCCTATAGAAGCTCTGTCTCTGTTTCGTGTTTTGTTGATGTGGTGGAAGACGCTGTGTCGGGCGCTGCTACAGAATAGCTCCCCTAGAGATCTGGTGACTGAGACAGACAGTCATGGCATAACGGTTTACATCATTTTGATGCTTGATTCAGTGGCCACTTGTACCAGCTGGCTGCGAGGATTCTCAAAAATGGGAGATGAAAGGATAGAAATACTGCACTTCACTAGCTGATCAAAAGGAACCCTCAGAGTGACAAAATGAAGGTAACACCTTAGTAAACATGAGATGCAAAATATATGAAAACAACAGGAGTGGTCCTCCCAACCTCTTTGCTATATTATATATATATTTGGTAAGAAAGAAAGCTGTCTATGTTGCCATGCCATGAAAAAAGTATTTTACACATGTACAGGGTTTTCATATTTATCTTTAGCAAAGTCTATGATAGCCATACAATCTCAAAAGTATACATTCTCAAAATGTCAGCATACATGGTGATAACAGCAGTCTCTCAATAGTGAATGCTCAGTTACGTCAGAACAGTTGTTCTGACGTATTTGATGCAATAATAATAGATCAATTAGATTAAGGTGCTTTTGGCATTTACCTTAAAATAATAGAAATGACAGCCTGACACAAAAAAATCTAGATAGATCTGAATAACTTTAATGGCTGTTAATAACATTATATAATGGGAAATTAGTGGTGAGAAACAGCCATTGTTATCATAGTTATTCATGTCTATCTTGTGGGTCTGTAACAGGCTGGTTTGATAACTTACCAACCATGTACCATTTTACCATGTAAGGATAAGGGACATCAAGTACAAGCAAGTCTATGAAAATAAGTTTTAAGAAGTGAAGCTCCTGGTCATTTCAAAGCCTAGGGGCGCTAATGGTGAAAAGTCACCTTTAGTATTAAGCCTGGACCAGAAGGGTCTGAGGCTGTGCTCACTAGGGGGGTAAAGGATCTGTGATATAGCTTGGGGCCAAACCTAACTGTGATTTAAAAGTAATCTGTGAAATCTTAAACTCAACACACAACTGGAGTGGAGTGGTGTTGTACTAATTAAAATCCTTGCAGCTGCATTTTGAACAAGTTGGAGACGTGAAAGAGACTTTTCATTGATGCCAGAATATGACACCGTCTCAGTCTCTTCACAGAGTCCACCGTCTCAGTCTCGTCACAGAGTCCACCGTCTCAGTCTCGTCACAGAGTCCACCAGTCTCAGTCTCATCACAGAGTCCACCGTCTCAGTCTCGTCACAGAGTCCACCGTCTCAGTCTCGTCACAGAGTCCACCGTCTCAGTCTCATCACAGAGTCCACCGTCTCAGTCTCAGTCTCATCACAGAGTCCACCGTCTCAGTCTCATCACAGAGTCCACCGTCTCAGTCTCGTCACAGAGTCCACCGTCTCAGTCTCATCACAGAGTCCACCGTCTCAGTCTCGTCACAGAGTCCACCGTCTCAGTCTCATCACAGAGTCCCTCAGACTGAATCTTAATATGCACACAATCCAAATAGCATGCATTAACAAACAAAGAGGGACATCTGATTGTTACATAGAACATCCTTTGGTGAAGAGAAAACGGAGAGGACCAATTATTTTCCCACTATGCTGCACACAGCGCCATGTGTCTGTCACTCTGCTCCTCTGCCTCATCCCCCCTCCCTCAGACTAAAACTCCAGGTGAATTACAAAATACATTACGTTAGTGTAGCGATCCTACAGGCATAGAGTAATTGCTTTATTAAATGTACAAAATCACAATGCTATGCACTGCATGGTATAGAATTATGACATTTGCAGGGACATCTGGTTCCAAATAGAATTGCTATGTTGTCGTCAGTTGTTATGAATAACATTTTAGCACATCCTCACTCCATTAAATCCATTGTGGGCTAGTTAAACGCACACGTGTAAACAGAATGGACTCAGTGGCAAGAAGCCACGATTTTGAATAAGCCCTTGCACAAGCCAAGGCACATCCAAAAACCTCAGTGCAAAGTGAGTCCTGCCAAGTAGGAATAAATCAATGCAATCTGAATGGAATTGTCTCAACGTGAAATAAGACAGAAAAAGCAAGATTACTAAGCTATATCTTATTTCAAAGGTATTTCTTCTTAATTACCAAGCCATACAATTATTGGAAATTATTTGGCCAAGTTAACAGAGTTGATAGAATGTATCCAAAATATTCCTTATTACAATAATTACAACAAAGTTAACAGTTTTGGATTGATTAATGATGACTGTATATATCAACGTATCAATGTTTACAAGTATAAATCTATAAATCTACATATTTTAACCATGTTTTCTATAGGTACACATGATAACCATCTGATATGTTTAAAGCATACTGATATGTATTGATATGTTTAAAGTCATTTTTACATTTTCCACATTACTTTACATTCAAAATGAACTTGGTGTGTTCAAATCCAGCCCCAGTTTCATCGAGGAGGTTGTAAGAGTGCGACTCTTTTGTCATCTCTTGATGTCTTTGAATCTACTGTAATAATAGCATTGTAACTCTATAGGACTACACAGAGACCTGTAAGGACCCTGTCTGCCAGATCCAGCAGGCCCTCGGGGGCCACACTGATCCTGTGTACACACTCGGATAAGGTTGGGTCCAGGGGACCACAAGTCAACAGGATGAATAGCTTGGGCAGAGAGCTTCATTACTCTGTGTTCACACTTGTCCATTAAAGAGCAAATACATTTGATTTGACATCATATTATCAAGTAAAAACTAATTTAAATAATTAATTCCATACGTTGTGTTATTCAATTGAACACTATTACTGTTTCAGATGTTGTTTAGGTTGGGATATGTTTTGTATATCGGTGGTGTTGCGGAAAGTTTCTTTCAAGTGATTTATTTTCCTACAAATAATTTCAATTGATTGCTGCAGTATATATATATATATATATACTGCTACAGTATATTTCAACAAGTACTGGTGTAATCATACCTTGCCTTTATCCCTCATGGAACCTTTGCCAAGGATGGACATCTTCACTCCCGTTTCCTCTTGCAATCTTTTCATGGAATTTCCCCGTGGTCCCAGCAGCTTCCCGACAAAATTAAACTGTAACACGGGGAAAGAAAAGCAATCAGCCTCATTAGCAATATTTATGTATGAGTAAAATGATGACAAATGCTGAAAAGCTGGGCCAAAACTAATTTAATAAATGGAACATGAACGACATTTTTAAAAAAAGAACTTGGTAAAGTATGCTTGTTTGGGTTTTTTTAATAAAAAATGTTTCCTGCAAAAATGCGTTTTGCTTTATATTATATATTAAGACCAATGTTTCTCATGTAGCCTTTCTCTTTACAAGCAGGAATCAGCACTGTTGAAGCCATTTGGAGAAAAGGTTAATGATAAAAGCTGCTTGCTGGCCGTTAGTCAAGTGTTACAATATATCAATATATTCTCACATTCCATTCACAATATATCTAGCGAGAAAAAAGACTGTAATAAATCAATATCATTGTGCTTTGAATGCAGCACATTACGAGATGAACAGGACTCTCATCTGAGGTGCAGCATAACGTATGCATCCGTCCCTTTCTTGACCTGTGCCCTCTTTGGTCATGTGTCTTATTGGCGCATAGGGTCATCCATGTCATACAGAGAAAAAAGGGAACACGGGCACAAACCAATAACGTTCCTGAGAATGTTCCAGAGGTCAATGTTAAGATAAAGTGAGATATAATGAGTTTCTTCCCAATGGGAAATTAAATAATACTATCCAGATGACAAACTATCAGATTCAAACCTCGGGGCTCTGACTATCATTTCCCACTCACTGTGCACCAGCTAGTGTTCATATTGAGAAACGTAGCTCTGGGTTGCCGGCACAACACTGTTGAGATTAGTGGTGATTAATCCAAGAGGTGAATTCTGAGCACAAGGCCAAAATTAGAAGAATAACATGCAATTACAAAAAAGGTTTTTCTACTTACTTTTGTTTTAATTGTAATAAATGACTTGACCTTCACATGTTTGCTCTTGGATCAGATGATAATAGACCACCTCTAGAGCTGAACAGGTGGTCAGCCAACCAGCGCAACACAGTCCGGCCGACCCTAAAATGATATTAACCTTTTCACAGTGCAGCCTCTCCCACTGTGGCTGAGCTGCTAATAACTCCACTGCCAGCTGTGTGGCTGCTGCAGCTCAACTCTGACAACTGCACACTCAGCATATTTCATTAACATCATCAACATGACGAGTACATCTCGGGTTAGGGAGGTGGCGAGGGACGTAGTGATGAGAGCATCCGGGAAAAAAAGATCCCTACTGTCCTTGCCCCTGCTCTGATGTGAGTGAGTGCGGCATGAGGTGGTCGTCTTTCTTCACGGGGGTCGCTTTGACAGGACTATGCTACAGCTGGCGGGGAGCTTGAGAGCAGATGGTCATTGAGAAAGCGCTCGCTGGGCGGTAGAAGAAGAGTGGCCTGTTTTCATTAAGCTAATGAATGTCTGGAGCCACTCTGCCGCTCCACGGCGAGCGAGATAGGAGCATGGTTCAGTGTTAAATGAGGTTTGAAATGACGCAATGTGCCCCCTGCAGTCTCAACGCCGATAAGCATACAGATATTAGAAGGAAAGGTGTTTTAGGAATGCAACAATTAGACATTTTAGATATTGAGCAAATATTCTATCAATGACAAAATAAGTGCACTGATCTACTTCCATGTATTCCACAAAATGTGGCTTCTTCATTGAGGAAAATATATATTTGAGATTGTTTGATAACTCTGTCTGCAATTTCATATTGCAATGACCTGGCGTATTCCAGGTATTCATTTTTGATTTAAAAAAACAACAACGTATGTACAGTATGGATTCTGACATATTCAGTCAGCATATCTATTTCCAAAAAGTAATTTTACAATATAAAATTCTGTGTTGTGATAGCTAAGTCTAAACTCCAGTAGGCCACAAATAAAGGTTCAGTTTGTGTCACCCTCCTGTGACTCTGTGACAAATACATTTAGAGATGTGCTCTGTTGTATAGAAAAGCACAAACTAACCTGTTGCTCCTGTAATGCAGTGCAACATCCCCAGGTGTGATGTTGTTCATCTATGATCAAGTGGACTTTTGTGCGCAAAGACCCTGACCACATGTGGCTTATTGTGGCAGACCATATGTTATGTAAAACAACATTACAGAATAATGAATTTACTTGCTGAAAGAAACACTTTGTTTGTACTGCAGCATGTTATCTTTTTTTCACATCATTTCACGAATCCTGAGATCTGAAAAAAACTAATTATGAATATACACCACAATAATATCCCAGCTGTCAGTGAAACTGAGAGTTAGTGCTGGTGGAAAGTCAAGCAGCACACAAAAGATACACAGGGCTCAATCGGTTTCCAGCCAGTTTAACAGCAAATGTGTCCATTACCAAAAGGATTTTGCCATCCACTCAAAACAATGCTAATTTGCAACATGTTGCATATGACAGTTCCATGACCCTGATTTCTTTAGCGCTGCTCAATTATAGGCGATCAAAGACATATAATACAGTAGAGATCAAAGGAAATACTTGAATAATGAATGCAGCCTCAGAATAATGTCAGGCGAACCTTGTGTGATTGTGTGTATTCAGAAGAACTTCAGCACAACAACAGCACCAAAACAACATGTTTATGTGCTTTTGTGGAACGTCAATTCCGTAAAGTATGGAAAATAGGAAATACTGGACTGTTGCAACTCCTCAAGATAGCACTGGAGATCTAATAAGAAAGTGTCCGTCTTTGCCAGCTCCCAGGTGGGTAAATGTGCAAGGTGGCCACCCTGTAATGCAGTGCAACGGGGCCAGTTAAGGTCTACAGATGGCCTGAGGCAGTTACAGCCAGGTTAGCCAGCTGTGCTACTGGGGAACTCCAGGTCCTGCCTGATAGGAGGATTAAAGCCTAAGGCAGAGGTTTAATGACAGCTATAGGGATGACTTGGCTGGAGTGTGTCAGAGGACAGACGTATCAGCTCCACAGAGGTTAAAGAAAGCAGCTGAGGGCTTGTTTGCTGTGTGTGTGGCAGGCGGAGCAGATTTACTGTTACTGTAGCTTTAATGATTTGATAGTTCGAAGCGAAGCTGTCTGTCAATGACTTTGTTAGCCTAATCAGTGGTATCATTCATCAACAGATTTGACTTTGTTCTACCTGTTGGTGTAGTTATTTTTGTTGAGGATGCTATCTTTGTTCTAGCCATCAAAAACGTGACAAAACAACTTCAAATATATATACATCATATATATATACACATATGTGCAAGCATGATCTTTCCACACATCATACACTTTCACACTTTATATACAACACATTTAAATTGGCAAGGCTTTCCCTTGTGGTTTTAATAGCTAAAGTATATTTCATTATGTTTATTATGCCCAGAGATAGTTGAGTGGTTAAGTCTCCAGCCTGTATTGAAAGTGTAATAAAGCAGGCTGAAATCCAAACACGGGGGAATCAACATGAGTTCAATTTCAGGCTATAATCAACTCCTAAGGGGACAAAATACAGATGACCTAAACCTACCATGACCAAAGGACTCTGGACAGCGTTGTTTTCACCATAACAAAAATGAATCGAATTTCAGAATGGAACTGAAATAATTCCATTATACGTAAACCCTGAACTGCGGCCCAGATGGCCAAATCACACAGAGTAAACAAATATTATGACTTCCTGTTAATTCTAATGGCTGACAATAATCAATACAGATGAGCAGCCTCAAACGCAACAAAGCTGTGCAAGACCATGAAACAGATTCAGAGTGAAAAAAGTAATTCATACAACCTCATAACTTTTCTTGCTAGTCTCTGACAAACTATGGGCATTATTAAATGACTGACTGACAAACAATGGCTAATTCATTCACAAAGTTGTCCCTTTTTGTTTTCGTTTTTTACAATAAATCTCTTATTATAATTTTTTTCACAAGCGGCTAGTCAACCGAAAAAATACTGCTTGAAATGCAACTAAAGTGAGGTACATAGTCAACAATGTGTTTGGTGGGCGGGTTTTTTACATAAGGGGGAGATGTTACTTAAATATATCTCGTAAACAGCATTGTGTCAGACAAAGTCATCACACAAACACTGGCTCAGCTGATACGATCCAACAAGTTTTAATTCACACTTCATAAGCCTCTACTGTATTCGGCACTTATCTAAGCAAAACACCTTTCTGCATGATAGGCCTTTCTTTGGGACACTGAATTTTATTTTGATTTTTCTATGGGTAGAACACAACTGCAGCACTATTTAAAGGTCACAATAACCAGAGACTGATAAGCTGGAAATTGTGGCACCCACAAGGGCAAAATACAATTTGATGTGTTAGGGCTCATTGGGTTGTGTACCTGCAGGATGGCTACTTTAGCAAATACCTAACAGAGGTGATGTTTTTAACATGAGTTTGTTAACATATTTATTCAGGGTGAGAAATATGCCCGTCATGTTGTTTTTAATCAAATAAATGAATAGGGCATGTCTTGAATCAATTTGAAAACAGCTCACATCTTCCATTTTATCTGGAGTAAATTCACAAAGCTCTGCTCAGCAAGGCAAATGGAAAAGCACCCGGATTGGATGGCTTCCCAGTTGAATTCTATATGCATTTTTTTGTATCTGCTATCACCAACTCTGTTTAATATGATTAATCATGTTGCTTCTTCAATCAAACTCTCAAACCATATGAATACAGCACTGATCTCCCTCATACTTAAGATGAACTGAAGACCCTCAAACCTTCAACCTTACGGTTGCTGGGCGGGAACCTCCTGAGCCACTGCCGTCCCATGTCCAGCAACTACTATATGATGTAGTATACAATGTATATGATGCAGTATGTATATAATGTAGTATGATGTATAAATATATATAAGATGTATGTAAAAGCCCTTTGAGACATAGTTGTGATAAAGGGCTATATAAATAAACACGATTAGACTGATTCGATTAGAATAAGAACTCTTCGTGCTGCTCTAGCTATCTATCGCCCTTTAAGTCTACTAGGCGTGGACCTTGAATTACTCTCTAAGGTCCTGGCAAATAGATTAAACTCTGAGATCCACAAATTAATTAATTCAGACCATACTGGCTTCTTGAAAGGTCGACAAGCTTCAGACAACACAAGGCGGTTAATCAACCTGATCTATCATGCCAAACAGAAGACCTCTCCTGCTGTGGTGGTCTCACTGGATGCAGAGAAGGCCTTTGATAGAGTCAGTTGGCCTTTCCTATTTCACAAGCTCACCGCAATGGGATTTGTAAATGGCTTCAAATGCTGGATTCACACACTTTATAACTCCACCTAAGCTGCAGTAATTACTAATGCCAAAATATGTAGTCCTTTTATGCTTAGCCGTGAAACTAGACAAGGATGCCCTCTTTCTCCGCTCTTTTTTGCAAATGTAATTTAACCATTAGCATCAGATATTCGACAAACAGACTCGGTGTCACCGGTATCATTGTAGCTTCAACCCAGCATAAAATGAGTTTATATGCAGATGACACTCTACTTTATTTAGAGACCACAGAAACCTCTCTACCCACTTCTCTTAAACATATAAACACTTTTGGAAACATCTGGTTATAAAGTCAACTGGTCCAAGTCAGAAGTCATGCCATTAAACAGATTTGAGTGGCCAACAGATTCCCACTCAAATGGAATACTACTGGAATACTATCGTGGATTAACAATCTCCGCTAATCTATCAGAATTTGCCCACCTTAACATTGATCCATTGCTGTGACACAACAACCTCAAAGATGGGACGGTCTGCCTCTTTCTCTCATGGGACGCATTGAGGACGAACATACTACCCCAAATCAATTATCCATTATCCATGCTCCCTATTTTCCCATTCATCAACATGGTTCTCTAGGCTGGATAATGCCAAATTGTATTGGAAAAAAACCCCACCTCATATTAAGCTACACCAAATAAAAATACACCAAATACATAAACAAAAAAAAGTTGCATTCTCTTTGTCAACCCCAATATTACAATCAATAAGAAACCCATATATTTCCAAATTGTGGAGTTTGAGGGGCATATCATCCACAACAATCAGTTTATACCCTTTCCGCAATTAGCTCAACAATATTCTCTTCCCCCAAACCAATCATTCCACTGCATGCAACTATGTCAAACCATTAAATCAAAAAACTCTTCCAAGACCAAAACACAACTAATAGTTTAAAATACTGATTATAACTCATTGTACTCAATGCAGACTATTTCTCATGGGACTTTCAGACACTGAAACCTGCTTACATTGCACCACACAAGTACCTGACAATCACATGCATGCTTTATGGAATTGCCCTCTGTCGAAGAAGATGGATTACGAGAGGATCGTAGACCCTCAAGCGCCACCGGAAAAGGGAGATATGGGAAAAGAGCATATGAAGAAAGAGAGCTGTTGAATATGTCATGGAAATAATGAGAGCCAGATAACACGTAGCAGAGTTGGCAACTTACATTGGAAGTATCACTGAGGGTAATCATACGTATTTAGAAAGCCATCAGACAGTAAGAGAGAAGAAATTCATGAGATTATATATTTAATCTGCCTGAAGCAACCAGCATTATTAAATAAAGTAAAGAGTGACTAATACTAATTATACAATATATGTTTAAGCACTTTATATTTTTCCATTACACACGAAACATCCATCTTAAACACACACACCTGTCAACCATTTTGTGAAATGATATTGTGTAACCAGAATGTAACCCACGTGGGGTCTCAGGTCAACTTGGCCTCCTGATAGGACCCAAGGTAGTGATACATCTGTCCAATAGAGAGAGAGGGGAGGAGAATTAAGAAGTATTAAATATACCATGGACTGTGTTATAAATAGAGAATGCAGTAAGAAAACTGCAAGAGAATTCACTGGACTTCTGGACTAGTAACATCCATTGTGGATGTAAAGACCAATTTCTGGAACCTACACTTTGGAATCAGAATTCTCTCAGCTCTGATTCCTTGTGAAGTGGGACTTTCAAGATTAATTTATGGGATCACTCTGACATTTTAAATAGGTTGTGGATTATAACTTTGTGGATTACAACAATGTTTCTGTGGATTACCTTTTTGTGGATCCATTTGTGGATTATGAGTTATTTGCATTGGATTACAAATAATTTATATGGAATATAACTTTGTGCATTTTTGGATTACAATTTATTTCTGTGGATTATAACATCATGGATCTGAGAATTACAAATAGTTTCTGACATCCTGGATTTCATTTGATCAAAGTGTGGACTAAATCTATGTGTGTTCTGAATGGAATTACACTTTTCTCAACCACTGAGTCAACCTAAAAAGACGGAAGCAAATCACTATAAGCCACCAGTATAACCTCTCTCTCTAAAAATACTATTATCGTGAGTTACAGATATGTCACCTTTAAAGATAATTATTTTAATTGTATAATTATTTGTTTTAATCTAATTTGAATAATACAACTCATTATAATTCATTATATAACTATGTCTGTAACGCCCTGCTTGCTGACAAGTACTACAATAAATTCTAAATAAATACCCTGCATTTAAAGAGTTTCATGGACTATCACTACATTCTTCCTCTTGAAGATAGTAAAAAGTTAAGGACTGTGTGCCAGGTTTTTAAAGGTTGTTCTAGTGACCTAGTGTAGCAAACTCCTAAAGCAAAAGTATACTTGCTTTTAAAACCTTATTCCAGTAACCACACCAACATGCATTTTGCTTAGAGACTGAATTAAATCCTGCTTTTAGGGCTATTAGCTGAGATATATCCTGAGCTGAAACGGGGGAAGGTGCTGGCTCTGACTCTTTGTCCTTTGTTTTCTGTGTGGGAGTGTCTGTCTTGAGAACACGTTATTGTCGTTGTTTAATAGAGGGGAAAAACATTTATAAAAGAAAACTGCACGCATCCAGACATGCAGAATAGTAACAATACTGGGCTCTGACTGGCAGACAGCATCAGCCACTGAAAATCCATTTCATGCCCCAAGGTTATGAGATGCTAATCATGCTGTCTTGTTAAACAGAAGGGAAGACGCATTCCAGCTAAGCAGCAATGAAAATGAGTATGCTGATTACCTTAATCAGATTTTTGCTGAGTAAATAGTGATCTCAACAACAATTTCAAAAGTTTTATACGTGCCCTGTGAGTATATCATTTGTTTACATGAGAAGATGGAATCCAGCTTAACCTTGTTGTCAAGGTTTCATCACGTTCACCATTTATATTGTGTGTCTTGTGCTTTGTTCTATTTCCCTGTTTGTCTTGTACTATTCTGTAATTCCATTGATTGTTGTTCAGGTAGATCTAGTTTGGCTCATTTTCTGTAAAGTCCTTCGAGATAGACATGCTTGTGATGAAGGGTTATATAAATAAATGAACTTGAACTTGAACTTTTTATGATTCAACATTAAATGGGACGGTAAGGTCACTGGAGGGCTTTATGGTCCACTTCTTCCATCTCAGCAGGCTGTAAAATGACAAGAAACAGGCACCAGAAGGGAGGAAAAAAGAGAAGTGGAGAAAATACAAATAAAAACATTACCAAATGGGAATAACTTCCTATGTACGAATTCAATTTAGTAGATACACAGCTGTAACTATAAACTGATCAGACTGTGTGAAGCATATACAAAAACAATACCGAAGCCCAAAGACCGACAGGTGTAGTATCACATTGTCGTTGTTTTTTGTGGTTGGTTGATTTTTATTTTCTATCACATCATGCAGCACAGCATTTATCTGTTTATTTTTTTACTTTTATTGTTTACAGATTTCTGGTTGCTGTTTTGTCAAAGTCTGCTCAATCAAAAAACAGAACAATCCCCTGCATTTTCAGCATCCTGGTGTCTACTTAAACAGTTTTAATTCTGAAGCAGCCTAAACATGAACAAGTACTATGTGCAGTTCTTACAGGGCAACTGACTTTTGAGGACCTTGAGCATACTTTGTGAGGTAATGGCATGAGAAATGTAGGTGAAGAATCTTAATGAAACGTTGGATATTAATGAATATTAATGAAACATGCAGGATCAGCAGACAAATCACACTAGTCTGCTATGCCTGACTTATTATATATTGGGGTCTCCTGTCCTCTGCAATGTTGATCTGCATATTAATTAACAACAGTGATTAGATTTTGTCATCACTTGTACAAAAGTATGCATTTTGGCCCAGCATTTTATGAAACAAATGCACATATCTCAGCCAATCGGAACTGAGCATTCAACAAACATGTTATATATTATAAAGAAAAATATATGACTTGAAAACTTGGATGTTTATGATTTCTAATAAGGTAAGATCAATTAGATGCCACTACTTTATTTGCATTCTTTATTTGTTTAAATGTTGGAATGTTTATATGAATGCACATATAAATACTGTACATGTATGTATGCATGTATGTACACCCAGTGGCCACCTTACTAGGTTAATTACACCTCCCTGTTAATGCAAACAGCTCGCTCCTCCAGACAGTGAATCACATGGCTGAGATTCTGTTCAAATAAACGTTAGAATGGGCAAAACACACGATTTAAGCTTTGATCGTGCTAAGATTGAACAAGTAAACATGTCGTCCCCCACGAATGATGCAGGCAGCCCTTGGGCCAAACTGTAACAAGATGCACCATCCCTCCAAGTTTCATCCAAACTGGACCAATGGTGTAGCAGCTATGGCTTTTAAAAGTTTGAAATAGCACATTTTTATATATTTATATATATATATATATGTAGCGCCCCCATCAGGCCAATTTATATACATTTTTAAAAACCAGAGTGACAAAATGCATCATCCCCTCAAGTTTCATCACAATTGCACCAGTGGTGTGTTTGAGTTAAACAGTTTGACCATTAATCATAGTGTCCCCATGAGGCGAATCAGTGTAATTTTTTAAATGTTGGAACACAGCAGGAAGATGCATCACCCCACCAGGATTAGTCAAAATCAGACGAGTGTTGTCCGAGATATCACCTAAGACACCATGTTTGATGGCTGGACGGATGAATGGAACGGACAAGTCTATTTTTTTGGTAGAAATAAGCGGGACAGGCAAGCAAGTTACAGAGGGAAATTGAATATTTAAATTAAGCTCAGAATGTTATAGCGTGGCTGACACTAATCAAATAATCTTTATGCTGGAAGCATACGGCCACTGTGGTAAAAATAATCATAGAGTTTCATTGACAGCAGCAGGGGGGGAGGAGGGGAGCCTGAATGGTCATTTGACAGCGCTCCAGCATCTACCTAACAATGGATTTCAGAAGACATGACAGCTGGAGGTGAATTTGTTATGCAGCAGGCATGGGTAGTGTGGGGTTTGAGATCTGCCAGTGCATTACAGCGTGTCTTCTACTTGATTGTGGGATGATTTGGAGAAAAAATACAAAATAAATTGGGGAATACAAACAAGTTCAACAGAGTTCCAGTCTACACTCATCCTTGCATTGTAACAAGCTTGACTGACATTAACAAATCCCTGGGCCCGGCACAACTGAATACACATGGTATATATACTGTTGGCATGTTGTATGAGTTTCTAAATTTTAGAAACTCATACAACATGCCAACAGAGTGCACACAGTGTGCCAACAACGCAACCGGAGTAGAGAATGAGAAGCACAAGGGAACTGGGGTCTCAGTTAGTGGAGTTTTTTACGCCTTGTTCGGGTGTTATGAATATGTTAGGATTCATTCATGTAAAGTATCAAAAATCAAAAATTAACATACAGTAATAATGCCAATTGCTATTTCTGACTGAAAAAAACATACCTCTGTGGTTAGCCATGGAAATGCGTGAGTGTAACAAATTAAACTTTGTATGGTATTTGTTGTATGCACCGTCGCTCTATATTACTCGTCTTTTTCTCATCCTCTGCATTCACGTGACCAAAGAGTCACTTCATCTGGCTAATCACAATTAACGGTTAAACATCACTTGCGTCCCCTGAAACACCCAAAACATATATTTCTGAGATTTTGTGTTTAAAAATCAAAGTTAAAGTGGTAATTCGTTTAGAGATTTTTTTGGGGGGCATTGTGCGTTTATCAGATAGTTCAAAGTAGAGAGAGACAGGAAAGATTGGGTGAGAGAGAAAGGGGATATGACATGCGACAAAGGTCCTGGGCCGGATTCGAACCCAGGACATCGAGTTTACATGGTAATGTGCATTACGGTACGTTCAGATTATGGGCTACAAAGCAAAGTCATTATTTTTCAATGGAAGCCGGAGACAAAAAGCTAGCGCCATCGCGTAAAATGAAGCTGTGTTTTTGATGTTCAGCTAGCTTCAACTTTTTTCCATGCTCTGAGGCGTGGTGAAGTGTGAACCAATCAGAGTAGAGGGAAGGTAGGGTAAGTATATTTACGTTATTATTATTTACTTTATCAATTATTTCAGTTATCAAGAACGGTCATTGCTGTGGTGTTTATGCACTACACTTCACAGAGAGCACAATCAAACAGAGACATACAGCAACGTCTTCTTCCTTGGATTTTCTGTTGTTGAAGTCTGAGTTTCTGTACGCACCGGTTGTTTTTCGTTCGTTCAGCCACGGTGGCTGTCGCTGGTCATGCTAACTACTGAGTTCTTCTTCTATTTAGTCCTGTTGCTGCTGCTGAAAACGTAAAACGCATCATTTTCTGTGTGCCAGAAAATTTTCCCCAGGAAAGAGCTACCCAACACTGGGTATCTAGAACAGCAAATATAAAAGCGTTCATGGACTGGGTATAGATATAATCACTATTGTGTTATATCAGTCGATGATGGTGAGAAGCAAAACAGACATCTATGTCTATGAAAATGTTGCAGATTATTAATTCAATATTTAACAAGGTTTATGTAACTACGGAAGCTTATTGCTGCCAAGTGAAAAAAAAAAAAAATATGGGCCCCCCCCCCCCAAAAAAAAAAA
>OMOT01029378.1:0-10582 GCA_900312575.1 Acanthochaenus luetkenii | reverse complement strand
ACAACCGCTGCTGCTACCTGCCTATGCGTCTCACACCCCACCACCACCCCAGCCTCCACCTGTGGGCTCTATTTCTTTAGGGTTCCCCATGGGGGGGGGGTTGCACTGATCTTTCCTTTTGGCTGCCTTTAAATTACGCTTTGCAGGGAGTGATATGATACACAGCCTTGATGCCAAAATAAAGAATGTATTGACATTTTTTCTCTATAAAATGTTCATAATCAATATACGTGAGCTGTCTGACTGAAATATATATACAGTATTTTTCAGACAAATACTTAGCACTTTTGTCCAAAACGCTTGACAGGAATCAAATCCCAGACTAGCCCTGGGGTATTCAACCGTGTGCCATGGAGGGCTGAGAGTCTGCAGGTTTTCGTTCCAACCAAAGACTACAGCAGGTGATTTCCCTGATTAGTTCCTCCTTTCTGGTTGAAGGTGTTTTAATCAGTGAAATCACCGTTCTGTCTGTGGGCAGGACAGCACAGGTGGACAGGAACATTCTGTCAATTGGTTTATTCATAGCAAGAAGAATATTCAATCGTAGGGTATCAGACAGCTTAACCCAAATGAGACCTTAAACAAAGTATAAGCCATAGCTGAATGTCCTACAGTTTGATTTGTGGTGCAGTCTGAACATGATAATCTTTGACACCTGAAAAGGTAATCATATTCCTCTAATATTAAAGTAGCTGCAAGATTATTATGAAGATATTTCAAGAAATCCTACTATCAAAAATTATATCTGATTAAAGGTAATCAAAGTTGATTAATTTTCACGCACAGAGAACCCACCACATTTAAAAGGCCATGAGATTATTGACAATTTTCCAGCACTAATTTCTCCAGCACTAATTTCTTCAGCACTAATTTGTACTAATGAGTGTTTCCATAGAAACAATATTTTTGACACGACTTGAGATAAATGTTATTGCCAGCTCATTTGAGTTTTCACATTGATAGGAAAACGTTCCTTTGACAGACTGTTTATGTCTCTGGAGCCTTTGTCAGCTGGAGCCATATTTTGGTCAAAGGTTGCTGGCAATATTTCCCTTATTTCATGAAGGAACATTTTCACAATGAATAAGTACTTTGGAGCAAAAATGCTATAACAAATAAACAGACAGAGACAGATGGATAGACAGACACAGACAGATAAATAGGACAAAGCTGACAGGTAGACAGACATACAGTACATAGATACACATATAGTATTTAATGAGGACATCAAAAGAACAAGTAGGAGCTCTTCCTGAGTCATTATTGATGTTCTTTTCCTATGAAACAGGCTCATTTGGCTTCTTTTTAAAGATTTGAGATCAGTTTAATAGAATGAGTAGTTCCTGTACACAGCTTAATTACTTTCTCAACATTGACCATGAGGACGAAACAGTTAATTGATTTCAGTGGAGAGTCCTTGGGGCTCACTGGGCTGAGGGCTATATACTCCTGTGTATCCCTCTGCCTGCCAACATTTCTGCTGTTTTCAACTGTAAATTGTATAATAAGACAGAAATGTCATTGAAATTAGCTTAAAACATTATTGTATTGCTTTTAGTCATATTTGTCACAGCTAAACCACTATTATTTTCATAAATCATACTACAATGGGTTCACAGCAGCAGATGACTTCAAATGTAAATAATTGTTAATAATTGCAAGTATCAAAAGGGTTGCACCAGATGAAACTATATAATAGTCTTTAGCCACTCTTTTTGCAACGTGCCCCAGTGTCATGAGTATCCCAATCTTCAACTGACTGCATGTTATGAAATGTAGTGAAGGAGAGGTTAGTATCAGTTATACATTTTGACAAATCCATTTTTTTCATAATCCTTCGAATTTCGGAACATTTCTAAAGGGGACTTTAAGATTTTAAGAACCTCTGGTCTGAATTTAGAGAAATTCAGGGCATTTTTGCCTTTTTTTTAAAATGTCAACTGTAGAACAGATGATGCCTTTATTCTTTTGTTCTTTATGCTGTAACAGTGGCTAGTCTTCCTGAGATCTATAATGTAGTAATGTTTGCAGATTTAACAAATATTAGACACCACAATATGGACAAAATGATTGGTTTTAAAAGACAACTAAAAACACACTTTATTAAGCTGCCATTCCAATGTTTTTTTGGTTATGATTTAATCTTTATTTTATTTATATTCTTGTATTACTATTTAACTTATTTACCCTCATTGTTGTTATCTCTTTTTTATATGTATTTTCTTTTTGGTTGTTTAATGTTCCATTTTATGTCAAGCACTTTGAGCCGCAAACCATGTATGAAAGGTGCTTTACAAATAGAGTTAATTATTAAAATAGCTGAAAAACAACGCACTATCAGTTAGATTAATATGGCAAAAGCAACAAACCATGCAAACACTGAGACACAGAAGACAAAGGATGTTAACAGTGAAGAACTCCCAAATTCCAGACATGTAGCAAATTCTGTGGCCTGTAGTCTGCAGTCTGTGGCCTCGGTATAGCCAGATAACAATTACTCTCGTGTGTTGTGCAACATTCATCAAAATACCTAATATTTACAAGCTTAAAATGGCTGATAAGACAACTGCCCGACTCAGTATCTTGGGTGATTCTGAACATTAGACTCATAACAGCAGTGTGGGCATTATAAACTGGGGTGTTTTGTAGCTTCTTATTCTCTTCACCTAATCAATCACTAAATATTAAATATTCAATGTTCGTTGGCAGCAGTCGGCCATTGGAGGGCCCACAAGCAGCCAAAAGGTCAAGACCATAAAAGTGCATGTGTGTAAGCAAATCCCACAGCAAGTTATTTCTGACTACAGCATCAAAACATTTCTTGGTGTCCAGGGTCATTTGTCAATTTTGCAGTTATAAACTATCAGCTAAGCAAAATGGTAATCAAATGCAATATAAACATGTAAAGTCAACATATAATAAAGGATCAACGTACTGTATGTTATTTTGTCCGAATGCCATTATTTAACCCAAAATTCAATTTATCTGTTAGTGTTCTGTGCAAAAAATGGAATACATGGCCCTAAACAGGTGATTGGTTAGGGCCCAAACCAGGTTGCTGTGTCCCTTACCTTTGGATACTGTTGGACAGGAATGAGAACTCTTTCGGAGAGCTTGACATTTTTATTGCTGATGATATCTAGGTATTTCTTCATGTCACCGTCTTTTCTCAATTCATCACCTTCATACTTTTCAATTTCTGGAGCAAAACAAAAATAAATAGAAAAAACAAGACAGATTATTAGTCGGGCGTACAGACATAACTTCGCAGAAAAAAAAGTCGGTCGACATTTTCAACACTTATCATCCAAGTCTGCTATGAGGCAAATTGCAGTGGTTCAACCAAATGTAGTCTAAGGCTGGGGACACACCAGAAGACCATTTTGAAAATGCATTGCATCACACTCAATGACACATTTCCCATTTATTTTGTGTCTCACTCATACATATGCTGACATTAGATGATTAGATGAGGATGGGGTATTGCACACTTAATGATTATCCTGCTGACTCCTGACACGGCACGTCACTGACGTCAGACCCTCTAATCACAAAGAAACTGGCACCCATCACACCGACACCAATCAAAACAACAATGGAGGTAGACAGCCAGACTCAGCTCGCTCTGCCTCACCTCACTGTAAAATGAGCTGTCATTGGCTACAGGCAGTCCCCGCTCTTGAATCCCCACACACTTGTTCAGGACCCGTGCGGATGTCGGGTCGTACATACGAAACAGGGGTGGCTCAGATCAGTCTGCGAGTCGATCGGGGTGATTAAGATTGAATCTGTAAACTCCTCACACTACCAGATAATCTTTGCCGACCATCGATCCCAATCAGGATTTTCCCTTATGATTCGGAGGACGGGCATATCTTGTGAAAATTGGCCCGATAATCCTCGAGTGTATCTCCAGCCTTACTGCAACAAGATGAGAGGTGAGAGGTGGATATTAACTGTCCGATTCAGCATATTGTACCAGCCTGATAAGACACAGTAGCACAACACCCAGAACAGTGATGTTTACTTGACTGATGTATTCTATAGCACTTGAGCTGAAAGTGAACACTGACAATACATGAAAGGGTCTATAAATTAAGCTATCACTTGTGCAACTAGGGGGATCTCTCTCTGTCACTCAATAATTCATACTCAGTGGAATGAAGGATTAACCTGCAACACACTTGCCGGACAACACAAGACAGACCGAAAGCAGGCAGAAAGAACGAGGCACCGTCCGTGGGCGAGATTCCTCTCTTCAGACTCGAGAGTTCATTTAGACGAGAGCAATCCACCGACAGCTGAACTGCCAAAGGTCAATGGACGAAGCGCGAGGTTCAAAATGGATGGGCTTCCTCGTGCTGCGGAATGTAGAGGTATGTGTGGTGTTTTTTTTGTAATTGTCTCCGCTGGTCATTTGGATATTTCATTATGGACCAGAGGTTTGTCAAAAGAGAATGGGTAAAGTCTTTATAACTAGCCAACACATTGTTTTAAAATGTGATTTAATTTTGTCCTCTGAGTCTCCGAGAGTCACGCTAAGCCTTCAAAGTCTCATTTGGCTAAGGATCCGTTTCTGTGCAGAGATACTGCAAAATGCTAGTGTCGGGTTGAAATAACGTTCTGGTTTATGTCCTCAGTGACTGGTCCTTTTCAGGTAGATTTTCCTTGATGTGGCCCTCTGGCCATCCATAACTCTAGCTTAATGATCCCTCAGTTCCAACCAGTTCCGACATTCACTCATTAGTTTCACTTTTACGCAGAGAATTAAGGTCATTCATTTGATATTTGTCTATCAGAAAGACCAGGGCTCCCCGAACGCTACAACTCCAAAAAGCTTGAGCTGCGTGGATGTCTCTCAGCGTGACAGAATCTCTTTGGTTGCCACTTGTCATAGGAAGATCCTTTTAATTGGAACACACTGTCCTTCATTTTTTGTTTATTTCTTTGGCAGTTTCTCTCAAACGACACTCACAAAAGCTGCCAAACTGATCTTAAAATTAGAAGACATCAGAGTGAATGTTTAAAAATGCCTCTCAGTAATAAAGGATGTGTGATTGAATTTGCCTCAAAGGAATCAGTACCAGATGGTGACCAGTGTTGAGGCATAACTACTATAAACGGCCTCCGGGCTCCTTACTGAAGCAAGAGTTTTATTTACTACGTTTGAGGACTTCTTTGTGGCGCCCACAGGCGGTGCCATTGTAATCTGCCACTATATTGGTAATAAAATAATGTGGGCTCATGTCAAATACAGATTTGTATTTATTTATTACAGTACATGTTGCCCAGTGAGGTTGTGTTGAAAAGGATTATATCATGTAAACCCAATGGTAATGCTTATTCACACCACCACCACCACCACCTGCAACTGGGTGCAGACTATGCCCAAAACCGCTTGATTCCAACCTCTTATTCCCTGCAACCCGCTGACAATGTGGCACTTCATTTTACCAGGTGTCCCAAGAGACTGGTAGTTTACAAAATATGCCATAGAAATGGCTTTTATATGACCTGCCTGGAAAGATAAACCAGGCACAACATTCTACTTGTGTTCCTTGCTGCACAAGCTACTGTAGGAAAAATGCAAATATATATATATGTGTGTATATTTAGAGGGGGGGAAATGTTACTTGGTGATTTTATCAAGAGACAAATCCTGCAGCTGCTCCCCAAGCAGTAACAGTAAAGAGACTGGATGTGTGAACACGGTGACAGTGCCAAATTTACAGCAATAGAGCTACATTTGTATGTTCAATCAAATGAAGCTCATTCGGATGTTAAAGTGCAAACAAACACTGCTGGAGTTCACAGTCGATCTCCAGTTCCAGTTGGTGTCAAGGTTTGTTGACATCCTCACAGATTAGTTCTGGTTTTCGGGCTTTGGGGGATCATTTTGTTTTAGGGCATGTTTTCATCGTGACGTGTTTTCACTTTAAGATGGATTGTATTCATAATATAATGTGTATAAAGAAATGTTGCTTTTTTTTGTGTGGGTAGTGGGATACACCTTCATTCTGGTATGCAGCCCACTATTAAAATCAGATGTGTGTGTGTGTATGTGTATGTGTGAGAGAGAGAAAGAGAGAGAGAGAGAATATATATATATATATATATATATATATAGTATATGATGATGTAGTATGTATATATGATGCTATGTAAAGCCCTTTGAGACATGCTACATAAATAAATATGATTAGATTAGATTAGGATAAATCAGGAAAATCTCGAGGGGGAGAACTGAATGAGTAACACTCTCCCACCCTGTCTACAACTACTATTGAGGTGCCCTTGATTCCTACTGTTGCGCTGTCCAAACTGCTTCAGTGGAGCTGCTCAGTGGCCGAGAATAAGATATTGAGATTTTACTGTGCAGCTACCAGGTGAATGTGGGCAACTGTATGAGTTAAGCGGGCAAGGTGTTGCTGAAAATAGGGCAAATGTGCTCAGTCAGTCTTCCATGGCTAAAGGTTAAGTATGGGCTTTAGTCTGCTGCACCACTGAGCATCAAAGGCTCAGAACAGTTTGGAGTTCTTTTATCCTCCACTCAACGGAATACGATTTTAAATATAGTTTAAATGGCACCAAACTGTACTCAAATTTAAATAAGCACTGGTGTCTATTACAAATGTAGACATCAAATCTTGAGAATGAGTGGTAGCACTTTCAATTAACTAGTAACAACTAGTCAACTTGTCAACTTGTCTTTGACCAATGTCTTATCCAGTCCAGATTGTTGTATATATACATACACTTTCTTACAGGTAGGACTTGCTAATGGAAAATAATTACTCCCAACTATAACTCAAAATGCAAGACTTATTATGGTTATTGTGCCGATGCTGAGAAAGTTAGCTTCACTGCCATGCGAAGACGGAATCACTTCAATATGTATACAACATTTATTAGTGTTTTTTTTCCAATCCTGGATGATTTTGGCAGAGTCAAATTGGCTCCCCACTGCTTATCTTAGGGGTTTATGGTTTTCTGATGGGTCAACTGAAAACAACGATCCAGAGACGGCTTCACACAGTAATTCAGGAATAAAACAATACAGTAATGAATTGCGTCCCATTCAAATCCATAAATGTTTGTACCCAACTCGCACCCCTTTTATTTCAAAATTGAAGCAAAAATCTTATTAATCTGCACACCATTCGCTTTGCTGCTGTGCTCTTATGCCATGGTTAGAGTGACAAGCTGAAAGAGCATGCTGACTAATCTCATTAGAATTACTTTGCCGCTAACTAACATATGCTTTATGTAGACAAATAATGCATAAGCATATTTATTTTAATTGGTTTTTACTCTGCTCTTTATTTTGCAATGCTAGCTACAAGGTGCAAAACTGCAAACTTAATGAAACAAAAACTGCAGATACTGACTTACTGAAGAATAAAAAACACACTCCATCAATGCTGCACATCCAGCAACTTTACCAAGTTAACACACCAATAATTATTTTCCAAATCATAAAAAAACAAACACAATGTAATTGAAAAGGTCTTTCAGAAGACAGTACTTTGGCTGCAAGTTTGGTTTGGGCCATTTTCAGGGGAAGTAGCAGGTAAATAGCACTGCCATTGGTTGTTTTAGGTTGTCAATCAAATTCCTAAAATTATGTTAAACCAGTGATTTTATATTTGTATCATATTACTCATCCAAAATCGTTTTATTTACACAATGATTTAAGAACCAGTCAATAATGCATTAAGTGATTATTACATTATATGCTTAATTACATTTAGCTTTATTACAGTTATTGACTGCAACAAGAACCCCAAAATAGTATGTAATTTTCCACGGGCTGCTATTGTGCTGTAGATGGCTAAATTATTAATATGTTTCTTCTACCTATTGAATGATATTTCTATAATCTTGAATTACACTTAATTGTTGACGTGGTAGCAAAGTATTACATCTTGAATCTAATTATAGTGCCATCTTTAAATTCTCTGGTGTATGTGCAATGAAGGTTGAAGTGAAAAACTAATTACTATTCATTCAAATTACATATTAGAAAGCAAGCAAATCATGCACTTTTTAATCATGTTGAAGTTTCAATAATTTAAGCATATTTCTTATATACTATATATAGTCACAGCCCAGCAAGGATGGGAAATCTTTTCAAACTACTGGTGGGCAACGTGTGAGCACAGTGGAGCGTCAGAAAGTATTTTGCCACATGGCTGCCGCTCTGTCGCTCCATTCTTATTGATGTAGGTTGCTCATTTTTAGCAGGTAAAGCAGCAAGTAATATACATGAACTGGTGCCTTTCAAATGTTTGTCCTTACTTCTTGTATGTTATTGGATTTAATTGGCTTGATTGCCATATAAGCTATTATACAGTGTTCAATCCAAATCACATATTTTCAAACTGTTGGTTTTCATTTGTTCTGTTGGTTACAGTACATTATGGTACAGTAGTAGTGATAAATAAGCTGTGCAAAAATGTAATGACTAAATTCAATATGTTTGACATTTATTCATTTTTGGAAATCCTGAATTTCTTCCAACCTTGTTTTGGTCAAATTGGCTGCCTAGTATTCTAGGGTTTTAATGCCTTGATTGATGGGGAAATCTACTGAAACTTCAATTATGCTGGATGACAGGTATCAACACAGTGGGGTGCACAGGAAAATGCAGAGGCTGATGGATTTAAAGTCAAAGTAAGCTTGAACAACAGAACTCCCCTCTGGCCTTTAACATAACACAAATCTACAAATAGCAACAAATCACCGTTTACAATGGTCATCTTTCTTTTCTTAAAAGGGAAATAAATTAGTTGTATCTGTTCTTTCATTCGTCACTCTGTCACATGCAATATCTTCGACACCAGTGATCAGATTTTGACAAAACTTGGTAGAATAATGCATGTCACCACTGCATTTTGGGGGGAGGCACTACATTGGTTGTTTGTTTGTCCTTGTGTCATGCACAATATCTTAGTGATATAGAAGACGGCCGGACACGAGGAAGAAGACTGATTTAATTTTGACAAAATTTGCAAGAATGATCCATGTCACCGCTGCATTTTGGCAAATTATACGGGTCCTATCGTGTTTGTTTGTCCATGTGTCACAAGCAATTTCTCAGACAGGATGGAACATGTAGCTGTGATGTTGTAGTACATTAAAGGATCAAACAGGCAAGTTATTGATTATTTATTTTTTCCTTACTTCAATGGCTAGCAATCAATTCACATCTGCCTTTAACAACTGAATTGAAAGTGACTTACAAAGTATCTTGCAATGCCTCCACAGTGTATGAAAACATCTGCATATAAAACATTTGTCCAAAGTCTACATTTTGTCTAAATGATCTATCATTATGACACCGATGCTACTTTTGTATTAAGTACTTGCTGCCATCCTTCCTCCTTTACTTGCACATGATCTTGCTCTTGTTTTGTTCTTTAAAAAAAAAATCAATTTTCTGTCAGGCTCTTATTTCTTTACTTAGCACTTTCCTGTGATATGTGTAACATTCAAGAGGCACAGTAAACTGATATCTAATATATATTGTCAGAGTGCTGCACCTTTGACTCGTGCACTCATTTCTATTGCTTGAAATGTCGGTGACCTTGGAATTTAATCTTACTCGACCGTTGCACTTATTGTAAGTCACGCTTGATAAGAGTGTCAGCTAAATGCCTAAAATGTAATGCAATGTCTGTCGTCTCTGAAATGTAATTTTGGTGCTTTTTGATGGGTCATACCACTTGAGGTGCTGTTTATCTACTACAATGGGTCATTGCAAGATATTAAGCAGGCCTTCCCAATAGATCAGCTGACAATGTGATCAACAATTTCCACACATTCAAAGAGAGAGTAAGTGCAATTCAATGCTTAGAGTCTGTGGAGAGAATTGCCCTCTGTTGCGCAGCATCGTCCAAACAAATGTAAAACAAACTGTGAGGTAAGACATGCCTCTTTTAAACAATACGTTATACGTATTGTGGCAGACGGAGGGTGGTTAGGTGGGGAGAACGGAAAGAGGAGCAGTGTAGGCAGGTTCCTCTAGGGGCGCTAGAGCCCAGGGACAGCCCTCCCCCTACTCAGCAAGATGGGAGGCAGCTGGGGAAGGTTAAAGGGGAAGGGCAGGGCCAATCAGAGCCGAGAGCGGGCCCCTATAAGAAGAGTAGGGAAGAGATGCCTAGGGATGTGACTTAGAGAGAAGTGTGTGTGTCCCATGGAGTGTGACCCGGGGTGCGTAAAGTGGCGAGCGGTAGAGTGAGGTAGGGTGAAAAGGAGAGTGAGAGAGAGAGATAGGGAGAGAGTCATGAGTGTTGGGGATTACGGACGGTTCATGAACCCCCCTCGGTGAATGACCTGGGGCCTCACTTATCAAACAGTGCGTAGGATTCTTACTAAAAGTGTACGTACGCACAAAAGGCGAAAATGGCGTACGCCAACTAATTATCAGACCTATCAAACCGTGTGTACGCACACTTGTAGGAAATCATGCCTTGATAAGTCGCAGTCCACCAAGAAATGTGCGCACATGCACGCGCACATATTCCGCCCTCTACACGCCCTCTACACGCCCAGATTCAACCATATATGGTCAATGCAAAGC
>OMOT01029377.1:0-19439 GCA_900312575.1 Acanthochaenus luetkenii | reverse complement strand
GTGGGGGGGTGACGGGGACAATGCGTGATCTGTGTGTGCTTGTGTTGTTCTATGCACACACATGCTTCAGGGAGTGGCATGAACACACACACACACACACACAGTCCAGTGACCTTGCCCTGTGGCTCTTGGCAGAGCAGGAGAATGAGTTTTGGGTTGGACTCAGCAGGCAACCTTTCTTAGTCCAAAAGCGGAGCTCTCCCGGGGTTAGTCCGCCGCATAACAGTCGGAGGTAGTTAGCGCATGTCAAAGTGCTGGAGCAGACTGTGAACCATGGCTTATACAGCGTCGTTATTTGACACACACACACACAAACGCTACACTGGGCAGTGAGTTACAGACAGATGTTTTAGTCCAAGAATTACAAATGCACAGTGTGGATTCAAATAACGGGTTTGGATAGATGGACCTGTAAGGCCTATCAATTGCTGTGTGATCAGGTAAGCCTGCTACATGATAGGACCGGAAAGCATAATAACAGGGTTCTCATCCAAATGATCTCCCTTCCTCCCTAAAACACACTTTAATTGACGTAGCCTAGAATGATCGAGTCTCGTGACCCAGGTCCAACTCCTAATTGCACTCTGCTGTAATGTTATCCGTCCACTTACGCCATGGCCACAAACACTATTCTGCCCTCCTCCGCAGAACGGATGAAAGCAAGGAAGTCGGTGATTGCTTTAGACTTTCCAGAGCGCCGCGCCCCAAATGTGTGGAAATTTTGCAGACCCACTTGGAGGCGAGTCTTTTTAATGAGATTGCCTCCTGTTTATGCCGACAGGATAACAGAAGCCTCTCGCTTGATGGCATTGGCCTTTTCCCGATCAATACTGAGTGTACCGATGCTGGGAGGTCTCTGGGAGCAACCTGTATTTAATTTGGCCAAAGAGATTGGCTTGTACGGTGTTAAAGGCTAGTCAGCTAGCTCCTTCTTTTCCTTTAAGAGTAATATGATATCATTAAGCCTAAACAATCCTTGGTCAAAGTGGCACTGTCCTAGCATAATGCTAGCACAGAGAGAAATTACATTAGTGGCCAATTACATCTACAGTGGCCCGCGAGACCAAACTCAGTGCCATACAGCCCGTTTGCCTTCCCATCCGGTGTCACTTCTCCACTCAGTGTCGAAAAGCTCAGGGTTGTGTGCAGGCTGAGTGGCATCGGCGTCAAAACATTTTGTGTTACTAATCCCGAAGACTCGCTCTTTCCACTGTCGATGATCCTCTTTGATCAAGAACCACCGAACAACACTGACTCCATTTCCGGGGAGTGCTGTCGGCCACCTCTATCCCCGACATAGTGGGGTGCCCAAAGCTCAGCTGAAGGAGGGGTAATCTTTAAAGCAAACTCCGAAACTCTATCCTACCCACTACCCCCTTCACACTCCGCCCCACCCGCTTCCCCCAATGAAGCTGGCCAAGGCAATGCAGAAAGTTCATTCCAGAAGGCTCACTTCCGTATTATGAGTGCTGGGGAGAGTCTATTGCAATGCCATGAGTCTTTCTTTTGACTTGCTGGCAACTGACATGGAGCAGAGACGAGTCTCTGGGTCTCTCCAGGAGTCTGGCATGCAATTCGTGGACCAGTTGGTTTCAGCACAGGGGGGAGTTTGTGCCGGGAGTGGGGGGTTGGGGAGCTCTGACAGACGTCCAATACACACAGCTGATGCCTCAGGCTGGCAAGTGTAATAACATCATCTGTGCGAGACATTACTGGTGGATCTCATATTTATTACTCAATATGTCCATTGGGACGGGTGGAAATATTACTACAGCAGCCAGCATCACAATGTTCACGTCAGGAATTCCAGAACGGATATAGTACGGCAACCCGTGGCCAAGCTGGGCATGCAAATCAAAAAAACGGAGGAAAATGCCTCACAGCTAGAATAATTATGGGTGTCAGTGATTGCCAGATGACTTAGAACTCCCAGTGCAGCGCCTGCATTCCCTCTAAAGATGTGCTACCATCTTGAGTTTGAGAGGCTTCATCAAATCTGATGCATACTTCCAAAATGAGATCTGGAAATGACTCCAATGACCCGGCCCATGGGGAAAGCCAAATCCATGTGAAGTGGTAGGGCGAACTTGCAAGTGAATGTATCAATTTAAATGCTGTAGCCTTGTTTAATAATATAGATGATTGGGCCCATTTTAGTTGGGAGATTTGGGCTTATTATTATTTCTGTTTTTATTTTTCTCTAGAAAGATATCATTAGTTGAAGGCACATTTGTGTAATTCATTGCACACAAAAACATTCACACTCAGGGTCATTAGAATAATAAATAGCAGCATTGAAAAATAAAAACTCCACCAATGCCAAGCAGTACCATGATCTGAAATAAACGATCGTGAACTTACCATATTTTCCAAATACATTTTTGCTTTGACAGTGGGTCTGGGAGATGAGTTCTCCCACTGGATCAGCTCTGATGGCGATTCCGACCGCAACATATTCTGATGCCATCTACTCAGGAGCCTGAATTTTTAACGGCCCCATCATTGAGAATCATGGATTTCATGCTTTGACGCTCCAGAGTTACTGAGTTTCTGAGGTGATTGATGATGGCAACATGTACTGCTGTGCTCCTGTTTTCTCTTGTCTAACCTGGGTGAGATCAGTGTGTGGAGAAAACCCGCAAGCCTGAATCCCTTCTGCTCCAATCACTGCAGCCTTATCTGCATAGAGGCAGCAACTGCTTTGACCTCACATACTGCCTAGAGCTGAATCAGATATCAACCTAACGACATTTTCAATATGCGTGTGTTTTTCACAATACACAAGTACTATACTATAGCTGTAATGCAAACATTATGAAGATTTCTCTGAATCGTCACATTGGAAAATAAGGATCACAAAGGTTAATGCAATTTTGTGACATTGTAATAGTTGCACAAATTGGATATTGAGATTGAGGTAGTATAGAAGATGAAAACTATTGTTTCCAATATAAATGGCTCATTAAAGCAGGCCAATTCAGACTGCATAAAGTTACGCAGGTCTTACATGGATTGAGATGTCCTTCCCATCAATATGGTGGAAAATTGGGCAAATGGAGTTTTCTCCTTTTCATATTTTTGTGCTAAAGCATTGTCTTTAAATACCATGCATCTTAAATTCAGTTTTCACTAGGACAGTAACACACAAAGATTGAATTGGCAATATATCCTCGGACCATTAATTGGATAAAAACAAATTCAAATAATTTACAGAATCCTAAATTATTTCGATTATTTCACATTTTTGCCTGTAAGCAATCACTGAAATAATCTTTCACCAAAAAAACTACTTTTATATAAAACAATTGTTGACAATGACATGCTTTCAACTGAACTCACCGACAGTTGTTATGCGAAACAGTTATCCATGTCTGCATCACATACCAATTGAATATTTATTTATTGTGGTGTACTCTTGTTCCTATAAATTTGCTCTTGTGCACTCTGCACCCTGATAGTCACACGCATGCAGTTGATGGCACCAATAACGTTTGGAAAGCCCACTAACAGGATGGAAACTGGTTGTGTGACTTTGCACATCATTGTAGATATACAGTAAGTATAGAGATTCTTGTTGTGTCTGTTCATTGTCACTAAGAGCTGCGCCAGGCAGCGGGAGACAAGAGGCCTGAGATATTCCCACAACATCCCTAGATGTCCCGTCCAACGCAGCACCTGTCACCAAGATGGAAAGGGCACATGACACTGGAGAAATGTCCTCTGGTCAATTTGGCTCTGCAAATAATTTTCCAAAAGAAAGCACAGCTCAATGATCCAAGCCCTATCCATATTGTGCATGGTATCTGTTGTACATTTAAATGATTTCCTCCAAAAATGAAACTGACCTGTGAGATGCAGCTGTGTATGAGTGTGGGAATAAGGTGAGAGAGGAGATAGTCCATGCATGAAATCACATTTAAGCACTCAATGAAGGATTTAGTGGATTTAAATAATTATAATTATAATATTTTAATATATTTAGTTAATTTGGTGATACTGGTTATTGCTTCAATATTTGTGACTTAGCAATTAATACCCTATATGAAGTATTTGGTGTTCATTATTATGCAGATTTCTTGTTTTACATCATGACGCGCAAGACGTATTGGTTTCGGGGGCATAAGATAAGGGGCATACACATGCACTTAAATCAAAATGAGAGTGCACATCGTAATGCGGAGGTGGACACACCTTGACTTACACATTCATCACTGCAAGTGCATAACTCTGGGGTTAGAATCGGTGCAGTGGGGCGTGCGTAAAAACAGATTAATGTCTGGTTCTTGCTTCCCGTGGAATCAAAAGCGGCGGAGTGTGCATGGTACAAATGATGTAATTGGCCACTTTTGAGAGTCGTGCAGCACCTGGAATCTGAAGTAAGGTGGTTTGCCCCGCAGTTCAGCACACGTGCCTCCATTGACAATTGGCTGAACGATGAGGAACTAAAAACTCTAGCCGATTCTGGTGGTTTTTGTGTTTTTTTCTCTTGTGGGACTTGAGTACTGGAGTTGTCAGGCGAGCAGTCGTCGTGAAAGCGCGTGAAGCATGAATGCCAAGGTACGTGGACAGGATGTCTGCATTCATACGGTACTCGCACATGTCAAGTGTTGCCTAAAATCAGTGCAAATGTATACTTAAAACGTGTCACATTTGAACAATTGAAACTGAAATTATTTTGTGCCTGCAGTCTCTCACAACCCCTCCCTCGTAGGGCACCATGTCCTGGCTCACCTCTTCAAATGGGTAGAACAAAAAAGGTTTGGTGCGTATATGCGGGGGACAGCCTGTTGCTTTTTTTGTGGGTACTTAAATGTTTAAATATTCAAATAAGGTACCATTACTGTATCAAGTTAGCCTCGTCCGCAAATGAATTATAAATACAATGGAAGTATGAAAAATGAAGCACTTAACATTAAGAAGTCCGTACTTTGAGGCTTAAGAGTCCCACATGGCTTCATATCCACTTTCAGTAATGTTCCCTGTAAATTGACGGACAAGAGAATTGGCTCTTACCAAGCTCCTACTGTAGCTCCCTTTGGTGGCTGGAGGAAGGCAAGTACTCCGGTCAGAAACAGGTATGACACTCTTCATCCTCCAACCATGTCTTCCAGCGTTTTATGTTTGTCCCTCCTTAAGACTACAGCAGAGGGAGTGATTGATTTACCACAAGGCACTGCCTTACACATTGGCACATCCCTGCTTTGAATAGGAATGTGTGGATGTGTAGCTGAAGCCACATCATTTCTGTTTATCTTGAAGTGAAACTCGCTGAGAAATACGGTTGAATATTCAGGGTCCTCCATCACCGTCTTGGCACCAGTTCTTATAGATTGTAATAAATGGTTAGGCTCAAATCTGACAACACAATGGATGGCATGGAGTCGATGGGATATCAGAGAGGTCCCTTAATGGCCAAATATTATTCTCTGTTAATATGGATGTATTCAAACACCACTGCTCTGGCGCTGAGGTTATGAAATGAGATGCATTCTGCCACAGGAGCTGATGAATTTGTCTGACTTTGAAAAAAAAAGACCTGGCATCGGTGCTTGTCAGGGACAAGTAATAAATCCCAAGGGGAACATAACCAAGTGAAGCATATTGATCTGTATTCCTTCAGAAAAAATGAGAAGTTGGGCAAGAATGCTCCTAAGCCATTTGCAAAACATCTCTGCATCGTTGCCCTCAATTTTGCTGTGCACAGTCAAACAGCTATTGACCACACACGAAGCCATTGAATTTAGATGTTATCTTAAAGTGGGGGGTTTTGCTTCCCAAAATCTTTTGAGGTCAAAGGGCAAATTGTTAGCATCCATACAGAGTCTGTAGAAAAGGAACTTACTTTTGGAGCTGTACATATCTTTCTTTCATATCGGTCTTGTCATCTCAAAAGCAGTTACCATGCAAATACATCTCTTTGCCGGGTTATCGATCAGTTCCACAGTTGCAAAGAGCATATTATTTAAATGGAAACGCTTCCAATGCCTGGAGAGAAAAGCAATATGAGCTCTGCCTGAATGGAAAAGTAGCCTATTCAATGTGTCACAACAAATACATATTTATTTGAATGACTGTGTAGCAACCATGTATGTCGTGAATCTTTATCTTCCACAAATAGAAAATTATTAGCTGGTTGATTATTGCAACAAGGTTTCAGTCAGCGAGACGTAGTCAAGCAAAATATTAGTTTGTCTTACTGAAAGGATTATATACGATGTCTAAAGCAAGTGTTCACAAACATAATGTGGCTTAGCTTATCAAATTATAAGCAATGGTCTGCATCCCAAGATGTGGTATACCCACCACAGCTGATCTAATTATTATTGTTGAAGTCGATTTAAAAAGCCATCTTACGAAGACTTACATTTAAAGAAAATCTAGTCATCGATCAAGAAATCATATTTTTGGAGATTAAACAATGCTTTTGGCAAGCATGTAGGAATTTCATGTTCTGGGTTTAAGAATAGAACAGAGGAAGGTATAAGATTGTATGTTCCTCCTAACAAATCTAGCACCGGAGATTGTGAAGGGCAGGCAGAGGAGCCAAAAAGCATATTATTCAATCTTGCCGTTTACCTCGAGAATTGTGGACATGGGTGTCTTGTCCATTAAATATACCCTACGTAGAAATAAAAGGAGGATTGCCAATTTTCCATATTTTCAGGTTATGGACAGAGGGGCCAGAAAAAGTGATTCCAACTACCCTTTCCTGTTCTGGCAACACAAATGCATTACAATGGCCCAGCCGTAGGTTACTGAAATCCAAACCATCAGACAATACAGTGGAAAAAACATTTACAACTTGGATTAGGGGGAAAGGGATGGAAAGTGGAATATACACAGCACTTTCCTTGGAAGTGGTTCGCAATAAAAGGCGCTTATTTACATCTCCCTCTTCTTCAATGAGGTAAATATAGCGTCATCATGGGATGTGGAATGATAACATAGTCCTTCTCTTTTCAGAGCCCTGAGGAACACTCCCAAAGGAAGTGCATTGTATTTTACCACACCTATCTCATCTCCAACTGCTTTATCTGACAATTTATCATCCTCAAGAGGGAGGAAAGGTGCGTAACAAAGTACTACATTTACATTAACTTATAAAAGCAACTGTATCCCCATTGCAGAGCATAGCAGGCTCAGGAGATTCTGAAAAATAAACTAGAATGTATTTGAGTCGGATATTATGTTACCCCAATATATAAAGTGCACACTGGTTCAAAGTTTAGATAAATATATAAATAAAGTGTTATTCTTCCCCTCCTGCTCTGCTTTATGTTCAGTCTATTTAGTTAAAAGCACAAGAAAGGTCTGGGGCCATATTTCAAAAATTGATGATGGCTTTGCATAAATTATGCAAACTTTTGTCCTTGTGCCAAGCAATGCATCTACTGAATAATAATTACAAGAGGGACTTGGGGGTATGAGTATGCAGAATATGAGACGCATGCCAATGTCCCCTGTCGTCTGTGGCCAATTCAAGAAAAGGAGACAAAGTTGAAGAACATAAAGAGCGACGGATGCCAATCATTGTTTCGTTTTTTCCAGAGATAGGGCCTATTTCGAAGTATGACGTATATGAACTATTATAGAATAACCCCGTAAAGATTACATCTATATATGTTAAAGTATATCACAAATGTCTAATGTGCTATAGCTCAATCAAAGCCTGACTTCATAAACGTAGGACGTATCTCCCTTTCATGTATGAAACTGCCCTAGCCATCATATTTTGAACCCCATCTATAGGATTGGCATCAGTGAAGTCTCTCTAGCCTGGCAAGTTAATTAACAATCCATTAGTTTATTGCCATGTTTAGTGGCTTGGAACACTGTTAAGACATTTACAGGGATTTCATGTAAATTCTCCAGCGGCAGATATTGTGACATGATAACTCAATGAATAAGGCTGTTAAATGTTCACACTGAGGACAACAGAGTTCACTTGGATTTTTATAAGCGGCAATGAATGAAAATCTAGGAAATTGTATTTTTCAGTAGGCATGTGCTGACTGCTGAGCATTTGGTTTCAATGAAAAAGAAATATATATATATATAGTATTATTTATTTATGTTTCATTATTTTGTATCTGTAAGTAAAGAGAGCAGTGTAACTCGATGAATGTTCCTTTTGTCAGTTTCACGTGTTTGATGGTACATTAATGCTCTAATATACGATATTTTGGCCTTGAAAGTTTCACAGTCTCCTGTTCCCTATTTGCACACTATTTCTCACATTATTATATATATTATATATTTCTCACCTTATGAAGGCTCAACCCAGTGTTTTATAAGTCATCATCACTGACACTGAATATTTTCTCAGCAGGAAACAACAATTCTGCATCAATTTTTGTGGTTTCTCTCCAGATGGGCATATCAAATAATTCACGTAGAAGTATTGGAAGAGGGGAGACGTGGCACGTTTTGAGGGTCAGCTGCTCTGCCACAGTTATGCCCTCAAATGATGTATCAGATTTAGAAATGCCACAATTTCAAAGGTGTATCAAGCTTGCCTGCAGCGAGGACTTTCCTGTGGGTTTTGGGTGGCGCCTTATTAACACATGTCATGATGATTGCATGTTTGGCGAGAATATATTCCCTGGTGGGCCATCTCACTGAATAACAAATGAATGTATGCTTGTTTTGTCCATATCATTTTATTAGTATCTTATTTCCATTGGACATCTGTTGGGAAGTGATAGAGAAATGAATGTACACTGTGCATTCGTAAGCTCACTGCAATTCAGGAAGGAAATCCTGTCTTAAAGCTGCGATCACAAAATAAAGACAGGCTGACGCGCTCAAATACACACACATGCATGCACACACACACACTCGTGCACACATCTGCTCGTCAGCGAGCCCGTTGGAAACTGTCACATGCCTGGCAGGTTCTGTAACTTGGGCAGATGGTGTGGCACAATTAGGCCCACCAAATCTCTCAATCAATCTCCTGTGTGCCACATAAAGGACCTAAGCTAGCCATCTCCGCCAAACCCACTTGCTTGTCCACTTGTTATTCTCCAGTCCCCTTTTTACGAACTCTCTAGTTTTCCCCATTGCCGTCATCGTCCCATATCGCAAACCATCTCTATTTCCCAGCCTCCCTCGCTGTTCCTGAAAAGTGCTTACTCTTACATTCTCTCTCCCCCACAGTCCCTTTTTTATTTTTTGTTGCAGTTACTACTTCTTCTTCGCTTCCCTCGCTTTCCGTTACAGAAGTTACAGCTGTCATTTTCCTCTCCTCGCACGCCGTCTGCCCGTCACTTTGCTTTACCCTGCCTACGACTCGGCTTGTTTAACCACTGGCCTGAATGCAGGACAATACTGAAGACAATAGGCAGGCGCGAGTGTTTCATTCACACCCAATTACCGTGAAAGGGATTTTTCTGGCCAGAAATGCACAGAGGAGCACAATGAGAGTGTCACTGAGGAACAAGATACCCCTGGCGTTCACGTTGCATCCCATGTTCGGCACACAAAAGGAGGAGGAAAGCGATCCGGTGTATCCGACACCAGCGAGGGCCATTAGCCGGAGCCGGTTAAATAAGGATAGCTCCAACTGAGGTACTAACAGAGACGGGAAACATCTGCTGCTCACACTGGGCCCTCGCTGGCCCAGAGGATTCTGCCTTTGATCAGCGGCCCTCGCAACCACCTTCCTACACGAGCTCAGATGAAACAGCTTCTCATACAGTCACACAAGAGTGCAAGGGAAACACACTCAGCAACCAAGAGAAATACAAGCACAAACAAACACGCAGGCGGACTGGAAATATGTTTCTTCAGTGGTGTGTTTTTCTGACAAATCCACAGTGTCATTGGTTTACTATTTCTGGTAATTAAAAAAATACAAAAAATGATACATGACAACTTTCCATCTCTTGCGTGACAGAAAAAGGAACACAATTTCCTCATTTCCAACGGAAGCGAGCCAAACACCTCACTCAACAGTGGGCCAGACGCCACCTTTGGACTGCCAATCCCGCTGTTGTGTTTCCTCCACCTGTGACGGGAAGATGATTCACTAGGCCTGCCAGACTACATCTAGGGACTGTGTGTACTGAAGCGTTCTCACTGCCAGCACAGACAGGGGGGAAAACACCACCTTCTGCACTGCACTGTGACCTGCAAATACAGTTGATAAAATAATGTGGCTGGTGAGCAGATGGATGATACTCTATCTACTCAGGGTGCAACAATTCACCAATTCGAATCAAGGCATTGGGCCAAATGATTATGATTTGGCAGACAGGAGGAAAACTGGGCTGTATACCGATGGAAAACGTCAAAATCACTGTCACCTTCCAAGAATAATACTTGTATATGGCACAGCGGCACTAGAAATGCAACATGAGAACAGGAACAATGTATAATACTATGAATATAATTTTAATAAAACGTATTTAAAATCAAGGAATGATGCTAACCAATCAAACGAATCCAAATGAATTGTTAAATCATAAAAATGCAATGATGTGATTAATGTAAAGAGTCAAAGTAAAATAAATTGCTTTGTATTGGATTTCATCGGCACTGGATTAGATTGCATTGGATTGCATTACATTAAATCGGGGCTCAATCAATTTCAGTGTATCTCCTAGTGCATTATACCATAGATCATGTATCAGATTGGAATCCAATCGGTCTACCGGGGAGAAACACTTTGCCTTTCTCTCTACCCCATACTCTTGTAGGATTCCAAAGGAATCTGAAGAATTAATACCCAAGGTTTCTTCCATTTTTTACCTAATAAGGTTTTGGTGGAAGTTTTTCCTTGCATGCATTGAGGGTCTAAGGCTGTGGTGCCGGGTAACTTAGGCCTTGTAGAATAGTTAGGGCTATGGCTTGATACATTGATTTTGTTTGTCTTGTACTTGATTCTGTTTCTGTGTTTGTCTTTTACTATTCTGTCATTTCCTCTGATTGATGTTCAGGTAGATCTAGTTGGCTCATTTTCTGTAAAGTCCTTTGAGACAGACATGCTTGTGATAAAGGGCTACCGGTATATAAATAAATGAACTTGAACTTGAACTTAATAATTTCATGTATATCTGGGAAGAAATTGGGGGGAAAGTTCAAAAGTCGTATTGGGATGACTCGTGTGTTAAACTTTTTTTTTCCTCCTCGTGTGTTCCTCTCCATTTCCAGGTGTTCATTATTGTAACCGTGGAGAACATCCTGAGGGTCATGCCATGTTCTAATTCCTAATTAACTGCCAGGAACAGAGATCATGGACGGCAGTGACCCTGACCAGTGAGCAGGACCAGTTAGAGTCTCGGGGCATTACTCTTACTCAGGTTTGTAACCGCTCCTTCCCGATGAACCCTCCACTAACATAGTTCCCATACCACGTATCATGTAAGTCTAAGAACCGGGTCGTGCTCTGTGAAAGCCGACTTAAATCCTGCTGGAGGCTACGCATTTTCGAGACGTAGCGCGACTGGCAACACCTGTAGACTGCGGTCCTTACGGATAACCGCCGCTCAAGATCCTGGTAGGATTCTGTTTATCCTGCACATGCCACACTGCCAGGAATAAAGAGGGGGCAAAAACAACAAATGAATAACTTCATGGCTAATCTACACCAAAGCTGCGTGCCTGACAGCGGCATGTTTTACACTGTCTCACAGATTAGTCATGTGTACACTGGGAGTGCACATACGTATTGTGGTATTACCGACATTCGTAGAGAACACAAAAGCAGAGGCGGTGACTAAATGTCTATGTTTGCTTTGGAGAGATCGGACGTGCCCTCTGTGTTGCAACACGGGCCACCTGCAGCCTGGGAAAAAGGTTTCTGAAGGGAATTAGAGGATTCTGATGAATGAACAAGACAGACATGAGTAACCCGGCCCTATATACTGCTTATCTACCAGCTTATGTTGCACAAAGGAGGCAGATAAGCGAAGACAAGCCTGCAAAAACAGAGGAGGGAGAGACGAGTGGAATTGGGGGCGGGGGCGAAGAAAACGTACCCAGGTCAAGATCTACAGGAGTGCGGTCAGTTGCGACAGAGTCCGGATGCTTTGAATTGCCGCAGAACAGTTAACCATTGACAAGAGGGACTCGTAGCATGGGCTCCATGGCATTCATGGCTATTCTATTCCAGAGACCATGAAAACAAGGCATAAAGTCATTATTAAAGCTTCTACCTGCCCCGGGGCAGTGAACGCAACACTAATCAATGAGAAAGGAAGGTATTGTGGTTGGTCTTTAAACACAGGGTATACTATGTTGGTAGGTGTGTGTGTGTGTGTGTGTGTGTGCATGCGTGTGCGTGTAAGAGAGGATTCATGTTTTGTTTTAGGTAGGTGGTCTGCATGCTAGTGGCAGGTATCATGTGTGCATCATGCATGGTTCGTTGACAAAGCCTCTACTATTGCCATAGCAGTCCATTTGACGACCAAATCCCAATTTAATCGACATAACAATTAATTTAAGAGAGAGAGAGGAATGGAAAGAAGCACTCGATTGCCTCATTTTAATTCACCTCCAGCCGTAGTTTCTCAAAGTCCATAATTATCAAATGGCTAATCAATTGACTTAGGCCTTGTAAAATACTGCCATTAATTCATATCATCTCAAAGGTGTGTTTTTGAAACTGCATGTGTAACATAGATATGGAATTGATTTGCTATCCTCGTTTCCATCCCAATTTCTGATGTTCTCTGTCAAATGTGTTTTGATTTGGTTTTGATTGCTTCACAAGGATAAGGCCATGCAGGGTTAGAGGCAAATATTCATAGCATAAAAACAGCGCATCTAAATTGTAGCCCATTTCACAAATGATAAAAATCTGCCCAGTAACATATTTGATGAATTATATAAAGCCCTACCATCACTGCCTTGAGATCTGACCTCAGAGTAGCACGCAACAATATAGAAAGCTTGTGTAAGGTGGCATTGCTTAGATTTCTCTGAACAGCCTGCAAAACCAATAAATAATTTTCTACCCATTTAACCAGAATTACATTCCTCCCAGCTTGTCTGTTTCCATTCGGCACTTGTTTTATTTAAACTTGAACACATGTGGTACACAACACAATGGGGCTTCACTGAGGTAAAATAATTATCTACATACAGTCAATCTGTCTGTTCGAAAAGTGTTGATGGATTATCAACAGATAGTAAAACGGAAGGCAAAGAAGAGTAAGAGAAATGAGGATAGACACATAAAGGGATAATGTATAGTTTCCCTCCCTTAACAAAACACTACATATTTATTTGAAAGACAAAGTGTTAAGTTAGGCTACTCTGCAACCTGTCAATAGTGACGTTCATCATCGGGCCAGCCGCGGTCTATATATTGATTAAACCATTCATCACTTCAACTCTACAAGACATTATTTCTAATTAAAAAGTAAGTCGTAAATTCTGGGCTTTATTGCTAGACTGGGGCTGTAAATAAAATTCAAGGGAGGGCTGAAGCAGATTGCAGAACCTGTCCACGGTTTAGAGCCACTGTTAAAAGGACAGACGGGTATGATGGGACCCTTGGGATTCTCATATGCAGACTGCAGGGATGACAAGAGGGAAGCAGTCGGTTCCGTCGCAGATAACCAGATGCAGATCAATAAATTCTCCAGTTTCCTCACGAAGTTTCCTCACGGAGGCGGTATTACTCAAATGAGAAGTTCTAAACCACCAGATATGAGACAGGGAAAACATTCATTGTGCTTCAAAATTGTCATTAATCCTAAGATATCTGCCAGTGAAAACGCACTTCTCATACTGTCTCTATTTTCCTCTATAAAACAACCATCTTGTTGCCACATACGCAGGAGAAGGAAATATTTAGGGATCCTTGGTGATAAAGAGACCATCAGCACACCTACACTGTAGCCACAGGTCTGAATTTGGACATGCAAACACAGAGCGGACTCTTATGCCGCTTTCAGACAGACACCGTTCTGGTTCTGGTTCCGTTCTGGAGTCTCAGAACCGCGTTCATACCAGTTTAAGCGGAACCAAAGGCCGTCATCAACGGAGGGCGTTGCTCAATGTACAAGGCAGGCGAAAGTAAACACAAGTCGCCAGGCATGATTATAGCCTACGGTTTCCCCAAATAAACATGATGTGCATTATAAGACAAAGCACATTTTGTGAGATGTTAAGAAGTGTATTAATTGGTTTGCCTTGGCCAACTCTTCCACAAGTTCGGCATAGAGCTTGCTCTTCCTAGAGCTACTCTCTAGCTTTTCCTGGAACTCTGTCGATGCCCAAATCGCCACCAGATATTTTGTTCCGACATTGTTGTCAGCTGCTGCCTTCATTTCCTTCCTTCTTCCTCTTGTCTTCACAGCCTAGAATATGACATGCCCACTGATGACGTTACGGTTCGCAAGGAAAAAACAACTATTTCTGGGTTCCAGCTGAGAACCAATTTATTTTAGGTCTGAAATTAGGCTCCGGAACCGGAACCGGCACGGAGCCTTGCCTATTGCGTCATAGCACAGGACCCTTCACATTCAACAACTTCTCATTACCTCAGCGTGTACGCTGGTTGTCAGGCGGCGAACTCCCCTGACAGCCAGTTGCAGAGTGTTGGTTATTTTTTGACGGGCACTGAGGGACGTCTGATTTCACAGGTGCTAGCCAAAGGGAGGGAGGGGAAGGACGGAAGTGGAGAAAGAAAATAAAGAAGAGAGAAGGCATACCAGGGTCTCCACAGCCTCTCCTGCCAACAATGGAAAGTGTGTGCAATCATTATTCCTCTGTCTCCCTTTCTCTCTTCTTTTCCATACCTGCCAGAAAGGGAGTAGCTTTGACCACACAAACCCTTTTGACTGTGACTTGATAATGGTGACGGAAAGGCAGGGGAATCATATTTGGTTAACTGATAGCCAGACAGGCTCCTTGCCAAACTGAAGGAACTTGCCTTGGTCTGGGTGAGAGAGGGAGAGAATCACCCCCCGGGGGGGGGAAGGCAAGACCTAATGAGTGAGCTAAAAAGGACAAGATGGAGTGATCCTCTATAAAAAGACCAGCAGTAATCTCTTCCTTTCCTCCCTCTCCTCGCCCCTTAATGTCCTAAGAGAACTTGGCTCCTCTGTAAAGCCTGCTGCCTCCACACATCAAACAGAGCTGATTAGAGCTGCACACCTTGCTGGGGCTGAAGCTTTGGACAGGGTGTAGTGGAAGTTCAAGGGAGACTCAATGTTACAAAAACCAAAGAGGGAAAATAGTCAATAGGAGTCTCTTTGGACTGGATATGTTGGAACTGCATCTAATACATCTTCATGTGCCTGTAATAGTCTCAGAACTATATATTCTCTATACAGGACAGTGGGCAGCCTTCAGTGTCCATTCACCATATCTTTGACCCATGCCTAGGAGCTCAAATTACATCTTTTGTCTTTTGAATTAGGGCCATTGCTGCTTGGGATTCCTCTGTCATGTCAGATGATATCAGATCTGATCCTGACTGGCACTTGAATCTAATTGGCATCAACAGATCGTCCTGTTCGTTTGCATTAGAACAAATGGTCGGAGCCAGGGGAGGTAGGAGGGAGAGAGAGAGAGAGAGAGACGCAGGAAGAGAGAAACTCCGAGAGGGAAAGGGAGGGAAGGAGGGAGTGGAAGGAATGGCAGAAGATAATGGAGAGAGAGATGAAAGGGCGGAGGGAAAGAGACAGCAAGAAAGAAAGGGCGGCGAATGCCCCAAGTGTTACTGTGCAAGTGTTCTCCGTTAAGGGTGTCGTGTTATTAAGATACCCAAACTGTCATGGCGGGTATCAGAAGAGCAGCCGGGCACATGACAGGCACCAAAATAGCTTCATCCAAACTGCCGATTCTCTCATACTTGGGAGGCACCACCGACGGAGGGGGCTCCTGTGTCATCCAGTCAAGCCAAGTGGAACGCTCACCTGCAAAGCCTTCTGGGATTGAGGAGGTGCGTTGTGTGGTGTGTGTTTCTGTGTGTGTGTGTGTGTGAGAGAGAGAGAGATAGAGACAGAAACAACAAATCCTGAAGTTTATTCTTTGCAGCCAATCAATCACTTCTCAGAGAGAACAACATAATGTTAACAAGTGCATTAACTGTAGCTGAGCTATTGATTGGTATTGATCGGTGAATGCGTGAAAACCCTCAGTGCTGTGAGTCATATTGATATGCCTTAGAAAGAGAGACGTGCAATGTGCAGAAGGATGTAAAAGTGCATGGATGCAGAAACCCCTCTCCTGCCTTAACCACCGGACTACGTGTGAGACTAACTAACAGTTACGCTCCGGAAGCAGTAATTAAACCACTGTTTACTGTATTCCTGGTTGTGGACATTGACTTTGTTCTATCCGGTCCTGTGGACACTCCTGTCCCCCCACGAGTGTGCCACAACATAAATGAATGTGCAAACCTTCAGGTCATCCTTTGCAGGAGAGTTTTGAACCCTTCAATAATTCGAAGGGTGACCTCCTCCTGCTCCGTCTCACCTCTGAACTTTCTGTTGGCTTTTTGGCAAACGTCTTTCATGTCAAACTGACAGGCATGGAGCTTGATGGCCTGCTCCTCCAGTTGTTGGCGGAGGGCATTGTTCTGCGTCTCAAGAGTCCTTGAGCTTCCTGGCTATGGGGCTCTCAAGGCCTTCTCAGTCTGGTGCCTCGACATCTAGTGTGGAGGGCTTCCAACTCTTTGAAGAGAATAGATTATTAATAATAGTCTGTCTGCTTTCTGTCTCTTGTGTCTCACAGTCGAGCTCTTTGCACCGAATGAGCCTCCGTCACTGCCGAATGCTGTTTTATGCTTGACTTCCAACTGCGTCATGAAGAGCGTGACATCACTGAGAGCAGGCTTTGTGATGTCAGTGAAAGAAAAGATAAAATTTTGCCTGTGGTGCGGAGCAGTCAAATGAACATTTATTATCCTATTGCATTTGGGGACAGCGAGAGGAGAAGCTTTCCAGGGAATGCTGAACTCCAATGAGGAATATCTGACTGCTGCTGACAGACTTATAGACTCAGAAATACCACTTAAATCAGACTTTTGTTTTACAAATAAGCTTTACTTATCAGATTGATGTCGCCAAACTAAGTGGGAAGCTCGGGTCAGTAGAACAGCAGCTGGACACGGACTGTCTTTCGGCGGTCTATCCACTGCCAAACATGTCTGAGTAAATATATTTCAGTAGGTTGGAGTCAACAAATTTGTCAGTGTCAAACATGCATCCAGCAATCTCTGCCTTTTGGACAATTCAGTCATTTAGAGGCTTTTTATGCTTTGCCTTATATCCTTGAGCCGGGCTTCTTTGGTGCTGACCATAGTTGCCCAAGTAACAGGAAATCCCACACCACAACAAAGACCTGCAAAGTCAACTACCTCGGGACGGAATTCAAATTCAAGAACACTGCTCACATCGCCCAAAAGGATTTCTCTCCCTCTCCATTCAAATGACTTGTTTTGCATCATTTGGAGAAGTCTGTGCAGAATCAGACTATGGAAACACAGGGCAGCGCTTTAAGATAACAGAACCAAAACTTGGCAGGGCCAATGTCCTCACCGGCCATTGTGGTCAAACAGACCTTGACCTGCTGATGCTATGGGCAACCATGTTGGGTATGCAAAGCATTCTGTGAAGGTGTAAAGCAAAAGTTCTCACTCTGAACAGGCATCTAGAAGTTCAAAATAATAAACAAATCACTCCAGAAATCCTCAGGAGCTTCAGCCTAACCTTGTCATTTGTAGAATTATTACAGAATCCTGTCCTTGTAAGTCAAGAAATATATTTGCCTCCATAAAAACATCTTCATGGACTAGATTGGACTTAATCCAAAGTGACCACGCATTAGGCAAAAGAAGGTGCATCAAATGAAGGTCTTAATTCCATGTCGGGATCCATTAAGATATTTATCATGAAGGTGATCTGCGGCTATTAATTCACAGGGTCTGATTTCTGAGATGCACTCCTCAGTCACACCGGTACATGGTCACTCAGCATGACATCTGGAGGAAAGCAGCGGGTTGCAGGACAAGTCACCTGGAATGCGCTTCGACATGGAATAGGGATGAAGGCCATTATGCGTGTGCCAGATTTACAGTTCATATAGAATAAGCACAAGCCAGCACCGCACGTAACTACCACCCACTGCTCTCAGTGTTATTCAAATGACAGCACAATTCTATTTTCACCTTGCAACTAACGTGACCATTACTCTTAAGTCAGCAACTTTTCTTGTCCTTTATAGTACGTATGCTCAGAAAATGATTGGCCAAGAGGCAAATTGATTAATTTTCATTCAATTGGATATCACTGAACATGGGATTATCTTGGAATGTGTCTGCTGCTCCAGGGATTGAGTTCAAATATAGTTCCAAATCCCCATCCTTTAAAATCCTCCCATCCCATCACCTCCCATAAAACAGTCATACAGGATAATGAGCCTTAGCAAAACAACCTGACACAACACATCCTCTCGATGAGCCAGTGTTTCTGCCTTGATCTCTCTTGAATGGAATGGAATAAAATAAAAACGTCAAAAAGGGGTTGAATAGCAATAGCACATTAGCACTGCCCCAAAGAAGTTGAGAAGAAAAGGCCCAAACCTATTACAAAACTGTGATTTAACTTCAGTCAAATAATGTAATCTAAATCAATATATCTTATATAAAAAATACAAAAATACAAAAACATAGCAACTGCTCAAATTTCCATCACTTTTATTTCTCCCAGCATTCACTGATTAACGTTAACTCAATGGCATTCACACGGCACATTGAGTCTTGAATTCAAAGCATAAAAGAAAAAAGAATAGACTAACCTTATTGCTCGAAAAATATATTCTCATATTAGTCCAAATTAAATTATGGTTCCAAAGGAAATTGAATTAAAAATGCCCGTTGTTGGCCAAATCTGGCTGGGGTTAACTGTTTTAGGCATATTGTCTAGACATTTTTATTAAGAAAGATCAGCATGTCCAGATGCTCAGGAGTAAGTCTGGCATGCAGTCTGTTCACCATCAGCCCAGCGGCAGAGAAGACGCGCTCTGATGGGACAGAGCTAGTATTGCCCTGACCGGCTGCGATGACGCAATTCAAAACGTAATTTTATTAGTAACGGTAATCGACGTGACACATAACAAACAATAATTAGATTGTCCATTTTTCGTGAACATCCCTAGCGGAAGGATTCGGTTGATTTGGGTTGGAGGGAAGATGGGGTGGGTGGATGTAGCAGGGTGTTTGTATGTTTTGTGTGTGTGAGTGAGACAGCAAGAAGGGGTGGGAGACATCAGCAGGCAAACCCATCGTCCACGGTGCCCACCGGTAAACTCTGGAGGGCAAACAATCTCCCTAATTGAATTCATTCCAGGTTCACCACAGGAGGCACCGAGGCTAGTGACTGGTGGTGGAGGGGATTGGAGGGGGCTTAGCCGGCATGACAAGTGACAGAGGAAAGCAAAAAGAAGATGAGTGCATGAACCAGCGAGCAAACACAGGGCTG